>JAJJMB010010996.1:0-10112 GCA_023531105.1 Papaver atlanticum
ATATTTTCTACATGGGTATTCTCACATATGGGCTTGGTGGACTTCTTAGTGATGGACTTTGAAACAAGAGAGCTATTAAAAGAACACTTCTACAACTTTTTGGAATATCATGTACATTACTACTTAGAGCTTTGGAGAGAGACGGAGACACTTCTAGGGTTTGCTTTCGTTGTTTTTCATCTTCTTTAATTAAAATATTATTACGATGAACTCCATAGCTATGAGTAGCTAAATATTATTATTGGTTATGGGATAAAGTTGGTTTCTCAAATATGATATTTGCATCAATGAATTAGTTTTGTCTCAATAATTTATTGTTTATGATTCATGGTTTGTATTGTCATATGATTTGATTGTTTGTTTGGTTGAGTCCGGAATCAATTAGATGTGCATTCAAAGATAAAGTTATATTAGGGTTTTCAATACGTAAGAGTTGTTAATCCCTAATTCTAAGTAGCATAGTGTGGTTATTACTTGTAGTGATACATCTTTATAGTCACATATGAATCATAACCTTGGTTAAATCGGATTAGTGCTTTTACACGTTCGATTGCTTTGATTAGTCTTATTCCATAGAACTTAGTGCTTTTAGGGAGTTAGACTTAATTGTGCTTCTACACTTTAGGTTGCATTCTAGGAAGAATTCACATATGCATCTTTTAATATGGTTATGATGAAATCAGGGAATTAGAGGGATATACTTGCGATCAAGATATCCTAGGACTTTTAATAAAAGAGAGATTAAATTATAAATTCTATTCATTGATGAAAATACATGTTTGTGAATGATACAACTCCTTGATCAATATCTTCCTTTTATTGATTATTCCAATTATTTACTTTGCTTTCAATTATTTTTATTGCATTGATAAACAAAAATTCCCCCTTGGTTACTTAGAAACTGAAATTGCATAACAACATAAGTCTCCCGTGGAACGAACTTTTTCTTACCATATACTTAATTTATATTATTTGTAAGTGAGAAAGTGAATATATTTTTGACGCATACGACAACGATCAAATTTTGGTGCCGTTGCCGGGGAAGATACCTCATGATATCTATTATGCTTCTAGAACGCTAAATGAGGCCCAGCAAAATTACACAACCACTGAAAAAGAGTTGTTAGCTATTGTATTTGCATTGGATAAATTTTGCTCTTAGCTAATTAGTACAAGAGTTGTTGTCTTTTCTGATCATGCAGCACTTAGGTACTTTCTTGCAAAGAAAGAGGCGAAACCGAGGCTCATACGATGGATATTACTCTTGCAAGAGTTTGATATAGAGATCAAAGACAAGAAAGGAATTGAGAACACCTTTGTGGATCACTTGAGACATCTTGCTGTAGACAAGGAGGCTATCCCATTGCGTGAAAGTTTCCCGGATGAGCAACTATTCTCACTTGCCTTTGCGGAACCATGGTATGCCGATATTGTCAATTACTTGGTATCTAAACAAATCCCAAAGAACTTGTCTCGTGCTGAGAGGCACAAACTTAAGAGGTTAGGGAACCAATATATATGGGATGATCCATACTTATGGAAACATTGTAGTGACCAAGTAACAAGAAGGTGCGTTCCCGAATCTGAATTTAATTCTATCTTGTCTTTTTGTCACTCCTATGCTTACGGAGGACATTTTTGGAGTACGAGAACCGCTCACAAGGTACTTGAAAGCGGTTTATTTTGGCCAACCTTGTTCAAGGATGCATATACATTTTGTACAACTTGTGATAGGTGCCAAAGAACAGGCAATCTAGGTGCTATAAATGGATGACTCAATTTATTGAAGTTTTTGATGTATGGGGTATTGATTTTATGGGTCCTTTTGTCAACTCTCATAGGAATTTTTATATCTTACTTGTTGTTGATTGTTTCTCGAAATGGGTGGAAGCTAAGGCCACCCAAACTAATGATTCTAAAGTGGTTTCAGATTTTGTGCAAGCTAATATTTTTGCAAGGTTTGGAATTCCAAGAGCCATAATTAGCGATGGGGGTTCGCACTTCAAAAACAGGTTCTTACAAGGCTTGTTGAAGAAGTATATGTGTCGCACAAGATTGCAATACCTTATCATCCCCAAACAAATGGACAAGCCGAGGTTTCTAACCGAGAGGTAAATTCCATTCTAGAGAAGACGGTGAATCCAACAAGGAAGGATTGGAGCATGCGACTTAATGATGCTTTGTGGGCTTATATAACCGCATACAAGACACTTATTGGGATGTCTCCCTTTCGGCTTGTGTATGGTAAACCTTGTCACCTACCCGTTGAGATTGAGTATAAGGCGTTTTGGGATATCAAACAATGCAATATGGAAATGGATGGTGCTGGAAAGCAAAGGAAGTTACAACTCCAAGAGCTAGAGGAGATCCGCAATGAGGCATTTGAAAGCTCATGCATTTACAAGGAAAGACCAAAGCATTTCATGATACTATGATTTTTAGAAAACAATTTTGCAATTGGCAGAAAGTACTTTTGTTTAATTCTCGATTGCAATTATTTCCGGGTAGATTAAGGTCACGTTGGATTGGACCTTTTATTGTTACTAATGTGTTTTCTCATGGTGCAGTAGAAATTCGTAGCATTGCTATAGGAAAGGAACTTAAAGTTAATGGGCACAGGTTGAAACCATACTATGAGACTTTCACTTCGGAAGTTGTGGAAGGAGTCAATTTTGTGAATGCAATCCCTCTGGAGGAGTCATAGAAAGCAAGGAGATAGTCGGACTGACGACTTTAAACCAAGCGCTACATGAGAGGCAACCCATGGGATGAGTATTTCTTTTCTTGTTTTTAGTTTTTTTTTATTGTCTTGAATTTACTTTTTCTGATTTCTTGTCACATTTCATGGAGTATTTCCCACCTTGACTCTACTTGGATGACTCAATTTACATTGAGGACAATGTAAAGTTGAAGTGTGGAGGAGTGGTTAAGCATTTGCATTGTAATTTTTTTAATTTTTTTTAATTTTTTCAAATTTTGTGTAAATTAGTGCATGAAAAACTCCAACTTGTAGTTAGTTTAGAGTCACATAGTATACATGTCACTAAGATTACATCGAAATTCTCACAAGAGTGACTGAACTTAGATATGCTAGAGAACGTGATCGGGTTGCTTAGTTGTATGAGAGTTAAAGTTGGATTTAACTGTGCCAGTGGCAAATGAGGTGCAAACTTAATTCGGTATTAGAGTTGTGATCCCCTATAGAGGAGACTACCCATTGTTACATCAAGCGAGGCACCAACCTTCACTTCTTTGTACTTGTCTAAATATGTGCTTTTAGAGTGTGTGTCACCGTACGTTAATTCCGGGTAGAATGGTGAGCTACCCAACCTCCCACCAATAGAAGTACTATTTTGATCTCTTGAGTGCTATTTTATCAATCATGGGGGTGGCATAGAATTGATAACTTACATACCACTTGTAATCTTGTTTGCAATTAGCACCATCCAATCTATTTCTCTCTACACCAACAGATCCATAGAAACACTATCATCATCAACAAGCGGAGCATCACAAATTTGAAGGAAAGTTGAAGACGTTCAAGGTTTACAAGCAACATTACATAAATGAGCAGATTTCAGATTCAAGTAAAGCAACAAGACAAGGAGCAGAATTCTTATTAATTGAAGACTAATATACAAGAGCAAGAGCGAATATTATCAGAATGAGAGTTCAAGAAGTTTATGATATCGAGACAATACAAGTTGTGAAGAATCAAGCGGTAAAGTACTTACACCATGGCCTTTGTACTTTCATTTTTATTTTATCTTTATTCTTATTTGTAAATTTGTATTTTATTTTCTCTTGTCTCAAAAAATCAAAAAAAATAAAAGAGACAAGAGAAAAGTTCATTAGGTTCATCATTAGTTTTAATATTTTGTTTTGTTTTCATTTTGTATTTAATTTATTTTTCTTGCCTCATACAAAAAAAAAAATTGTATTGTATTTAATTTATTCATTTTGTATTTAATTTAGGGGCCCAGCTTGTAACTAGGTTTCCCTCCACCAACGTTGTACCTATTTTATGATTTTTAATAATATGCCCTTGGTGGCTCCTTTTTCTTAAAAAAACAGGGGGGAAAAAGAGAAGAAAAAAAGAGAAGAAGAAGAAGAAAAAAATATTCATTACATCATATTTTGGTTTGTTTAGTTCATGTTTAGTTTTGTATTCTTTCAATAAAGCCAATGGAAGAAGAAATATTCATAATGAAGTTTCAAGCAACAAGGAATTAGAGGAAAGAATCACATTGTCAAGATTCTACGAAGTTCAAGATTTCATCATCACGAGTTGAAGACCAAAGACGAAGACAAAGATAACAAGGTAAGTAAGCATATTCCCACCTTCGTTAAGTGGTTGATTTCCTTTCTTAGAGATCGTCAGGAAAAAAAAAAGGTTTTCAAAATTATAAAAGATGCGGGTTTTCAAAATGATTGGGAGGGTTTTTTCCTTCCTACAACGTGTCACAGGATTCTCTCTTCATTCCTACCTGGACACATGTGTGACCCATACAAAAGTTGTTTATTATTGAGAGCAATTTCATAAAACAGTTTCTGGTGAGGAAGAGTCGAGACTTTCGATCACTCTCGAACCTGAATTCTTTCGATAAGAGATGGTTATTTATCTCCCAACTTTTGAGCATGAGATTGTGTTCTTTGATATGTTTAACTTCTTATGACTAGTGTGCAGAATCTTTATGTCTTCATAGCGCGTTGGATGCTATCATTTCGGAGAACTTGTAAGTTGGAAAAGTAGGTTTTGAAGGTATACCTATAGTAAACCCTCACGAAACTATAACTCGTCCACTAGGGACACCTAGAGGTTCAAAGGCTTGTTATACATGCTAAGTGTAATCGTATCCTCGACGAAAGGGAGTTGTATGTTTTAGAATTAGTTTTGTTTGATTTGCTTGAGGACTAGCAAAGTCTAAGTATGGGGGAATTTGATAGGTGTCTTAAACACCTTGATATTTATCTATTGTTTATGCTTTCTTTCTTTTCTTGTAAATTTTGTATCTTATGTTTACTTTTGAGTGTTTAGGTACTTTGGAGTCATTTAGAGCAAAAGAAGGAGAAATCGTTCATTTGGAGCGAAAAAGGCAGAAAGTTTATTTCACAGGCGAACACTATCTGTAGTCATGCAAGCGTTAAAGAAGGGATGCCATTGTGGTGGCCATTATCTAATGAGTGGGTGTTTACAGTCACTAGGTACCCCTATCAGTCTCACCTGGGTGGTTGTATGATTGTATCCAGTTCACTTACTACACAAACCTAGAATTCAGAGAGGAAATTATTTCTCTCATCAATACCCTCTTTGTCAGTATGACGGCACTACTATTCCGAGAGTGGAGTCGGCGATGGAGATGCAGATGAATTCGTGATGAAGAACAGAGTAGATTCAAATGTGTTAGTAGAGGATTTATGCACTGAAAGATCATGCAAGGCTAGGTTTTTGCTGCAAAAGAAGATGGTTTCTTTTTGTCGATTTGGGGAGAAATCAGATAGAGGATTTGGTGAAGATTAATGGAGATTTAGGGTTGGTAATGGATAAAAGAGATGGGGTTTCTGTTGAATTTATATTTAAGAGCAAGAAATTAAAGAAATCAAGTCGAATCTGTGATGGTCATGGAAGTTAGGGTTTGAATCTGGTATTGCAGTTGTAGCATAGATAGAGGGTACTGAAGCTGGTGATGTTTTGTTGAGATGGAGAAGAAATAGCAGATGGGTCTGTGAGGGTTTGGAATCAAGACAAGAAGAAATTGGTGATGCTAATGTTGTAGTTATTGTTAAGCATACAAACGGATAGTCATGCTCAGCTGAGTCAGTCAGAGGAAGTTGCTAAACTGCACTAGTCTTTAGCCAGTCAGTTCGGTCTTTTAAGTTAGCTATTTACTAGTTCCTGTAAGTTAGCTGTTGAACAAGTTCTACAAATCTGTAACTGATTATGTAATCTCTTGCTATAATTAAGAATCAAATCTCCACTAGCTAAGTGTGGAGGATATTCTACCCAATATCAAGTTCTGACTTGGTATCAGCCAAACCGATCTAAAACACGTTTCTGCAAAACCTAAACACCACAAAAAAACCAAAAAAAAAACACATCTTCAATGGCAGCAAATACCAACAGTCTCTGTCAAATTCAGATTCACCATTTAGTAACCCTAAAACTCACAGAAACAAATCATATTCTTTGGAAAACACAGTTCAAACCAATTCTCAAAGGATATGGTTTGACAGGTTTCATTGATGGAACCCAACAAAAAAACCCAAGAACCCTACCTGATTCTTATGATATAAATCCAGCTTTTACTGAGTATGAGGCACAAGACTCTCTTCTTGTTGGGTGGATAAACTCAACACTAATTCCTGAGGTACTTGGGAAAGTCAGTGGTTTAGATACTGCAAAACAAGTCTGGGATACACTGGAAGGAGAATTTGCACCAAAGACCAAGGCGTATCAGATGAATCTCAAAAAGAAACTTCATACCTTGAACAAAGGTAACAAATCTTTGAAAGCATTTCTAACTGAGGCTAGACATTTGTTTAATCAACTTGCAGCTACTGGTTATACTGTCTCTGCTGATGAGATAAAACAATCAATCTGCAATGGCCTCAATCAATCATATGATCTCATTGTCACTACTTTGGGAACAGTTGAGGAGATGGAGATAGAGACATTCTGTGCGCACCTGCTCAAGTTTGATGTGTATCTGGAATAGCAACTTGCATTGTTGCAGCAGCCGTTAGCAAATGTTGCTATGACAAGCTCATCATCATCCAGCAGCAGACCTCTTCAAAGAAGAAACAATAATCAAGGTAGACAGTCGAATCAGTTCAATAACAACCAGTCTTATCAAAGACCCAACAATCCAGCAGTTACAGTTCCCTATCAGATCTGCAAGAAGTGAAATCATCAAGCTGATCGATGTTGGTTTCACTATGAAAAGCCCAGTAACAATCAGAACAAGAAACCAACTGCCTATATTGCGTTACCTGGAGGATATCAAGACAATCAGTGGGTGACTGACACAGGAGCCACACATCACATGACTGTAGACATGAGAAACTTAATAATCCCACATGAGTATGATGGTACTGAACAGGTTTAGGTTGGCAATGGTAATACACTTAACATAGCAAATATTGGGAATGCTTCTTTCACATATAAGTCCAGAGCATTCCAATTAAACAATATTTACCATGTCCCTCAAATAAAAACCAACTTACTGTCAGTTTCACAGTTCTGTAAGGATAATGATGTATTCTTTGAATTTCACACCTCTTATTTTGTTGTGAAGGACAAGTGCTCGGGGATAACGTTGCTGCGAGGGCAGAATAGGAATGGGCTTTACATCTTTGAAGGAGTTAAGAAGATCATCACTCCAACCAATCCCAAATATGTATCCTCTACATTCCCACCGTGGCACCAGTGCTTAGGTCACCCCATGCTCCGTACTGTTTCAAAAGTTTGTCATCAGTTTTCTCTACCTGTTTCCAATAAACAATTTGATTATTGTCACTCTTGTCACATTAGCAAGAGCAAGAAATTACCTTTCCCTGTTAGTAGCACTGTTTATAATAAGCCTTTGAGCTTAGTTGTTTCAGACATTTAGGTCTCTCCAAATCTATCTAGAAATGGTTTTAAATACTATATGCTTATCATGGATGTGTATTCTCATTTTACATGGATTTTTCCTCTTTTCCAATGTTCAGATGCTCTACAAACCTTTATTCATTTTCATAAATAGGTTGAAAATCTAACTGAGCATAAAATCAAAGTTTTTCAAAGTGACAATGCTTTAGAATATAAGAAGTCCACTGCATATCTCAATGACTCAGGCATACTGCATAGATTCTCTTTCCCACATACATCACCCCAAAATGGTCTTGCTGAGCGTAGAATTCGTCATGTTACCGAATATGGACTAGCTCTTTTATTTCATGCTCATATGCCAGTGTCTTTTTGGTCAGATGCTTTCACCACAGCATGTTATCTCATTAACAGACTCCCTAAGTCACATAAAGGTTACATTTGTCTACATAGGCAGACAAATCGCATATATATTTCACGGCATGTGCGTTTTGAAGAAGGCTCATTCCCATTCCTTCCAACGCAGCCCAGTAATCCTCTACGCACTCAAGGTATGGTTCCTTATGATACTAGAGTCTTGCTTTCTCCACCATTTAGACATTGTACATTGCCAGACTCTCAGGTTCCAGCTGTGCTTCCATCACCAGCTTCAAGTATGTCCCCTGCACATCCAATACCTATGCTCTCTGATGTACCAGATTCGCCAAGTATCTCTCCTTCATCTGCCAGACCTTCATAAACACAACAGTCACAGGCTGATGCACAAGGCTCAGTTGAGTCAGCTGCTACAACAAGTTCTCCTCAGAATGATGTGACATCGACTCAGAGAGACATCATAACACATCCAATGGTGACACGCGCCAAGTCTAGCATCACTAAACTAATCCAGAAGTTGTGCTTAACTGCATCTAAGCATCCACTCCCAGAATCGGATTTTATGGAACCTACGTATTTTACTGAGGCTAACAAGAATCCTAAGTGGAGAGATGCTATGGATGTACAAATCAATGCGTTGATTCGCAATGAGACTTACTCTTTAGTCAAGTATGAAAAGGGAATGAATGTTGTGGGTTCTAAATGGGTTTTTAGGGTGAAATAGAATCCAGATGGTCGTATTGAGAGATATAAAGCTCATTTGGTGGCTAAGGTTTTCAATCAACAAGTGGGGATTGATTATGGAGAAACATTCAGTCATGTCATCAAACCCTGCACCATACGCCTGGTTTTGTCAATCGCAGTAATGAACAACTGGTAGATGAAACAACTCGATGTGGAGAATGTGTTTTTGCATGGAAAGTTGGAAGAAGATGTCTACATGAAGCAGCCGGCTAGATATGTAGACCCTAACTATCCAGAGCATGTCTGTAAGTTGCATAAGTCCTTATATGGAATCAAACAGGCCCCTCGTGCCTGGTATTAAAAACTTAGTAGTTACTTGGTCAAGCTAGGTTTCAAAGCATCTATTGCGGACAACTCTCTATTCATTCTACAAACTCCAGCTGCAATTACCTATGTTTTGGTGTACGTTGATAACATTATTGTCACATGCTCAAACTCATCTCAGATTACTCAGCTTATCACAGATCTGGGTGCTGAATTTGCTCTCAAAGATATGGGGGAATTATCGTTCTTCTTGGGAGTAGAAGTTCTAAGGAAAGGTACGTATTTAGTTCTGACACAGCGCAAGTATATCACAGATCTTCTCAGAAAAACAAAACTCGATGGAGTTAAGCCAGTATGCAGTCCATTGCCTCCAAATGTAAAACTTCGCAAACAAGACACATAAAAGTTTGCAAACCCCACGTTGTATCGCAGTGTGGTTGGTGTACTTCAATATCTACATCTGACAAGACCTAATATTTCAGTGGCAGTAAATAAGGTATGTCAGTATATGCATGACCCTTACATGGAGCATTGGGAGCTTGTCAAACGTATCATTCGGTATCTCAAGAGCACTGTGGATTTTGGTTTGCATCTTAAACCATCTCAAGACTTGTCTCTTCATGCTTACTCCGACGCAGACTGGGCTGGAAATCTAGATGATCGCAGATCAACTAGTGGATATTGTGTGTGTTTTTTGGGGGAAACTTAATCTCATGGAGTGCAAGAAAGTAGAAGATTGTTTCAAAATCATCTACGAAAGTTGAATTGCGGGTTTTGAGGAATTTCGAGTGGTGAAACTGAGAATGGACCTGATGGAGCTGTTGATTACTAAAGCTGCAGGTGTGATGTTGCAGACATGGAAAAAATGAGCAATTATAGGACTTCGATGGGTCTGAGCTGAAACAGATGTGGTAAATGGTTAGGCAGTGGTGATAGATGGAGATAGTTGTATTATCTGAGATGAATGGGTACAATGGCAGTCTGCTGGTGGTATGAGAAATGGTTGTGAGCAGTGGTATTTGAATGTGCTGTTCAGCTACTGCTTAGCTGAAATTGCAGGTGGACTGTGAAGAAGATGGTCAATGAAGCTCAAGCAGAAGATGTGGATTGTGGGAATGAATGCATTGCAGGAGGTATTTGT
>JAJJMB010011003.1:0-13728 GCA_023531105.1 Papaver atlanticum
TGCTAATGACTGTGACAATGGACAGAACCGAAGGCGCAGTTAGGGCAGTTACCGAATGGTTGGATGGACAGAGTTGAAGCTGCAGCTGTGAAGAATGCACAGCCTTCATGGCTGGACTGAACTGGTGAAGCGCAATCATTGCGCAGCATTTGCTCAGGCCTGAGCAAACAGACCATTCAGCTGAGTTAGCTTAAATGATTCAGACCTGACTCGGTTCTGACTGGTCTGATCTGAGTTGACTCGCCTGACTCATTGACCTTTGACCAAGTTGACTAGTTTGACTGGTGCCGGTTTGACTTTCTCGGTTACCTGATGCTGTTCCCGGTGACATTCCCAGCCAACTTCCGGTCAGTTTTCCGGTGACTATTTTTTTGGCGGAGATTTTTACTGGGCTGTTTCCACATGTGGGTTGTATGGCTTGGTGGACTTCTATCTTATGGACTTTGGAGGATTCACCTAGTTATGGAAACCAGGATTGATATAAAAGAAAAGTCTTCTACAACTTGGATTATCACGTATTCTACTTGGAGCTAAGGAGAGAGCCACTTTTGTTTACGCTACTAGGGTTTGCTTTGCTTTGCTTTCATCTTCTTTTCATTATTATTATGTTGATGAACTCCATAGCTATGAATAGCTAAATTCCATATTATTGGTTAAGGAAGTAGTCCTATATCTATAACTTGTGCTTGATTAATGCATTAGTTTTCTCTCTTGATTATCGTTCAAATCTCTACTGTTTTTATAATCACATGATTGATGTATTGTGATATGATTTAGATGTTTGTTTAGTTAAGTGGCCAATTAATTGAATTTGCATCTTGTCCATAGCTAATTGTAGGTTTATCATCGAGCGATAATCCTAAATACAAGTAGCATGATATGATTACGGTTTGCAGTGATACACTCTTGTAATCATATGTAGAGTTTGACCATTGTCCGAATTGTCATGCGCAATGTATGACAATTGCATTGATTAGCCTATTTCAAAAACTTAATGCTCCTAGGAATTGAACTTAATTAGCGCAAGGCGTTAGGTTATTCTTTAGGTAGAATTCATATCCGCAGCTCCAATGTGTGTGTTGATGAACTTAGGGAATTAACGGATTATCTTGCTCACTTGATAATTTAGGGCTTTTGATGATAAAGAGATTAAATTGTAATTCTAATCATTGCAAGCACTTGTTTAAGATTGAAGATGAATTCCTTGACCAATATTCTCATCTTATTGATTACTTCCAATTATTTACTGCTTTTATTTACTTTTATTGCATTGATAAAACAAAAATTCCTTCCTTTGGTTACTAAGAAACTAGAATTTTATAACATCAATTGCCTCTCTGTGGAAACGAACTCTTCCTTACCTTATACTTCATTTATATTTTGTTGAGTAAGAAAGTGAATTATTTTTGACGCATACGACAGCGATCAGCCTCACTAGAGATTAAGTTATATGCTGTGATACTTAATCCAGAAAAATAGACATCGGTTTTAATTTCTTTTAATAATCTGTATAAGGTCTATTATGAATAAAACTATCTTATTTATGAATAAAATTATTAGAATTTTTCTTGTGATAGTTTTCGATTGCATAGCATGAGCTTGAATGCTTTATTTTATTGCTATGTATGTTTATGGGATGTTTGTTTTCGGTTTTTATAACCTTAATATTCGATCTCATATTGTGTGAACCCTTATGGTTTGGGTGACTTTTTGATTTAGCGGGATTAAGTTCTAACCTGGTAGGCTTTATTAAAGGATCATGAGGGGTTCTGTTTGAAACAATATGTGAAAAAGTCACAATATGTTGAATCGTTTTTGGTTTAGCATAAAAGCATATGTGTTTCGGGGTTTCAAATTTTGCATTGCAATAGTTAAAACCGGTTTTCAACCTTTCTCTGGTAAAGGTTGCTCTTTGTTGTTGTTCTTTTGTTTTGCGAGAGGATGACAACACAACGGGGGAGAGTTCTATCTTGAACTGGCGCTTAAAGTCATATCTTAAGGGGAGAAGAGGATGCGGAATTTGAGGTAACGAATTTGTTAGTTAATCGTTTTCTTGTTTAAGAAAAGCCTGATTTTATTGCTTATATTTATTGCTTTTGCTTAACAAAATTTCAGTACAATTGATGTTTATTCCATTATCTGTGTATGGATGTGTGTGTGATTCAATTGTTTCCGGTTAAGAAAAACTATTGTTATCTTGCTTTATTGTTTGGTATCAATTGTTTAGGCTTACAAAATTTCGGTGCAATTGCGGTACTATAATGTCTATGTTTGTTTCAATTGCTTCCGGTTGAGGTAAATAATTATGCAAGTTGATTTATTTGGTTTGTATGAATTGTTTATGGCCTAACAAAAAGGTTTTCGGGATGAATTGTTTAGTCCAATTTGATTCCGGATAAGAGAAACTAAGTTAATTCTGATCTTAGTTAGACTTATCAAAGTGGAGGTTTCGGTTATTCAAGTCTAATCGAATGCCTTAACAAGAAATGCTAGTTAACTAACCTAGTACTTGTCTTGTTTAAAAGTGAAAGGTCTAATTTATTGATGAGAATAACTAGAGCCTGATGAGAAAAATATAGTTAATTCTGATCTTTATTTTGGTCTTATCGAACAAGCGATTGTATTTGTACAATCGGTTTAGCAAAGAAACTAAGGTGCTTAGTCTTTTTTTTTTGGTTTGCTAAACTATTAGGGAAAATTGATTCGGGCAATTGTTTCTTTGGTAACATATCAAAACAAAATTACTTTGTAGTTTCGATTTTTATATTGGTTATCAAAAATGGTGTGTGGAACCCTCGTGCTCAACTCTTATAGGTTTTGCAAGTCTTTTGAGATTTGTAAGATCCTTTCGGTTTGTCTTTTATTTGCTCGTACCTTTGTCATTTTGTGACAAAAAGGGGGAGAAATATATGGAGTAAACAAGTGATTTGATATTGATTTGGTATCACTAAGGGAAAGGACAATGGTGCTTAAACGTTATATCTAACGAAAGAGTAAAGCATAGACTAAGGGGGATTAACATATCATATGATGATGGGAAAAACAAAGACGTGCGGATTGAAAATCTACCTATCTTACCTTTAGGGGGAGTATTAGCTTTGTTATTATAATGTAACCAGCGGCATTTTATGGATTGAATGTATACAGGTTATTGTGCTGTTGAAACTTGGAATCAAGCGTATGTTTAATGAATTCTTGTAATTTGTTTATCCATATGATGTAAGAGTTTTGTCACTAAAATTGACAAAGGGGGAGATTGTTAGAGCATAGCTCGGTTGAACCCACCAAGCGTTGGTATGTCAAGTTTGGTTGTCATATTTTAGTGAATCAAAACTCATTTAAAGAGTCGCTTGATTATTTACTAGAGTCAACTTCATATAGGTTAGCTAGAAAGTTACTAGGATATGAGACTTACAAGTATTACGTGAAGACTTGAAGAATGTGAAGAAGTAAAGAGCTACATCGACGACATCATCCTTCCACTTGAGGTTAGTAATATTTGACTTGAACTGTTTCATTCCTAACGTATCTTTCAAGTCGTGCATATTGAAAACATAACTGCGAAGCTGTGAATGATTATACTCTAGTTAGACATAGTATTAAGGAATTACAATACGAAGTATAACGTCTATCTTTTGAACTTCGTATATAAGAAATCGACATAATCGTATGAATGCTATTGTGATTATGTATGGGTATGGGTGAAGATTTCGTCCTAAGAAACAATGTTTTACATTCGTTTAAAGGAAGTAAATTCATGAACTTGTTTTGTGAATCGAAAGGGAAATCGCTAGGCTTATTGGTATTTGTTATTCATTGCAAATCTTTGGATTACCAATATGTGTGTTTAGTATAACTGCTCATAACTTGTTTATGTATCTTGGTAAAACCATTCACAAGGCCTGACTTTTGTATTGGTATGATTTTTATTAGTGAAACCGATCTTAAGTAATCACCTGAGATGGTATGATCGATTTATTGTAATTGGTATGACCAACTCTAGACATTGGGGAACCGATCCTAGTAAAAGGTGCAACTGATCACAAAAGGGGAATCGATCCTTGTAAGAGGTGCAACAAGTTTTTAGTTATTGGGGAACCGATCCTATGAACATGTGCAACAAATACAAGTTAGATACCATATATATGTGGGAACCGATCCTAATACCTAGTCAACCAAGTTTTGGTAACTAGCGTGACTAATTCTATTACCCACATGGAGGTAGAACCGAAACTTGTTTTGGTAGAACCGTGAAACCAATGATTGGTGATTTGATAGGATAATCAATCACATAGTTCTTGGAAGTCAGATGAACCAATTCTAAACTTGTTTGGAAGTGTGGCAAATCGGTTCCAAGATAGTAAATATGAAAAAGGATTTACCAAGTAAAGATGTCGACATACTTTGAACACGTGCAGTAATTCTTACCTTTTATTGTTCAAAGATATTCCTTAATAGCTAAAGGAGAATCCCGGATCGAAATAAATTGAGAATCTTTTAATTAAGGTTTTTATTTTTATATGCTTTTAATTTCCAGAAATTAAAATGCATATCTTTAGAAAATAAAAATTAGAAATGTGCATGTACTAGTTGGAGATTTTCTAAGAGATTTCGGTCAATATTTGGACAGAGCATTTCCAGGAATTATGAAAACCGAATTTGGAAATATATTGCATATCTGGAGAATATTTTCGGTTTTGAAAATTCCTTGGTGTCCAAACTTCCTTGGTCTATAAATATCTAAGTTTGCATTTCGAGCAAACTAATCCTCAGAGCAAGCAAAATTACCTAGTTGTGTTGTTACTGGTGGAGCCGCCTATTCGGAGATGAAAGTAACCTAATTAGGCTAAATCTCTTACGGCCACTAGGTTTAAAGACTTCTTTGGGATTGAGAAGCTCTATTAGTACCGTTGGTGGGAAACTAGATAATTGCAGTTTATTATTAGTTTTCGATTGATTTGATTGACTAACGGTTGTTGAACTTTGATTGCACCTAGTTTGTTTATGCTTGAGAATCTTCTCTTCTGATATAAGATTCACTCAAACTAGATCGAAGTTTCGACGGGACATATTTAGACTGTTTGTAGATCTAAAGAAGTCTTGTGATAATCCATTGTTAACAGACTCCGTTCTGTGTGTGATTGATCATAAGAGATTCAAGTTGATTGTGTGCAGGTGTTTATTGAAGATCTAAGAAGATTTGAAGACGAAGAAGATTTCTGATTTGGGTTCATAATCTTTGGTGTGCACAAAACTTGATCGGCTAGGGATCCAACTATAATCGGTTTATCTTTTTGATAATCTTCATTGATTAGTTGATTAGATCGGCGTCAATACGTTTCTTTATGATTCAAATTATTGATTGCAAAATCTTGACAATTACTTTGGTAGTTGTTATTGGATAGATCTAAGAACCTGACAAAGGAGTTTATTGGGATAAACGGAAGAGCCTTTTGTCAAACTCATATCACGTTGTTTGAATAGAGTTGTTACCAAACAAATTTGTTGTTCCTTTACTGTTTGGAATACGAACCAAAGGAATTGTTCCAAGTGCGTGACTTACTGCAAGTTGGAGGCGCATGGATACAGACGGAACTAGGTGAACTATAGGTTTAGTTGCTTGGTCTCAACTATACGAAATTGGTTTGATTTTGTATAGCGGCTTAATCCTGAGAGTATTCAATTCTGGACAAGGTCCCGGGGTTTTTATGCATTTGCAGTTTCCTCGTTAACAAAATCTTGTCGTGTCTTTTACTTTTCTATTTCTGCAATTATAATTGTTTTTATTATAATTAGAAGTGAAATACACAAACGTTAATTCCTATTTACTTTATAGAAATTCTATTGTGTTTGGTTAAGTCCGAACCTATTATCAAGTAAACATACTTCGTTGTTGTATTGTCTCGATCTTGTATCCATAGTCAATCACACAAGTTATCTTGTTGTCGTATTGTGTCTATCTCGTATCCATAGACGATCACACGAAGTGTGAACCGATTAGTTGTATTGTATCGACTCAGTCCATAGACAATCACTTTCGGAGAAAGGACTTATAGGTGGAAAAGTTTTAGATTGAGGTATATTTAGGTACCCTCATCTTTTCAATTGGTATCAGAGCAGGCAAACACGAAAAGATCTAACAATCTGTGTTTGGTGTGATCCAACCTATAAGAAATTGAATCTATGTCTTATTCAGTTAACGTTATGCAAGAATATGAATACTCAAAAGTTGAAGATGTTACCAATTCGTTGACCCATGATCCAGGAGTTACGAAAATCAAGAGTACATCTGAGTCATTCTCTGATGGAAAAGAAGATGCTGATAAAGAGTTGGTAAAACTCCTAAAGCCTATAAAAACTCTGTCTTCAAAAGTGCTAATATTAAAGACAGAGTCAAATCTTCTTAAGAATGAGATCAGAGATAAAGACATTTAACTGAATATTCTAGCCAAAAAGAATATGGATCTCACTGTCAAATTGGAAGCTCTTAAATCTCTTACTCAAGATAAAGAGACACATCCTATGACTCTGACTAATGATCCTGTTATAATTCTTCTGATGAAAAAACCAAAGGTCCTTGCTTGACTTTGAGAGACTGTGATAACAAAACTTGTTTGATCACATCTAAAACAGATCATGATGGTAGTAGTTTGGCAAACTACATCAAGTCAGAAGAGGATGAAAAATCAACTTCTACATCTACTGATGATCAAGCGAAAACTCATCCAAAGGAAACTTTGAACCGATTCCGTGAAGGTGATCTTAAGGAATACAACTTTCAGTCACTTGACATGAAACTTATACTTATTCAAAATATGGTGGTAAAATTTTTGAAAGAAATTTCTTGTCTTAAAAAACTGAAAGACCATTCCTCAGTAGAAATACAAAATATACCACAACCCTACAAGATGAATTCAAAAGAATAAGAAGTAAGAGTTGATAATCGCTTCTGGAAAAAGGTTCCTCCTTACCCATATCGAAACAATTCCGGTTTTGATGAAGAATGACTCCAGAAGAAAGGGAAAGAGAGAATCTCTGCCAAAGGAAACAATCAGGAACTTCCAATAATTGTTTCAGATAACATTCTGATGTGCATCATAAGGAAATCCTTAGAATGAGAAAATCTTATGAAAATCTCATTGATAGAATTAAGAGAGATCTATCTATCTCTGAAAATTCTCACATCAGTGCATCTTCTCCACATGATCATATCTCTAGAGTTAGAAAAGATCATTATCCTAGGAGAAAATATTTTGGGCAGAAATTCCCAAAGAGAAACATGAACTATGTTTCTGATACTCGCTGTAAGCTAGAAAGAGCTTACTCCGATACAACATAGTTGTATCGAAATTGTGCACTCTCATCCTCCTTCGTGCTCTTAATTACGGATGAGAAAAGCACAATAAAACGAGAGCACAATATTATTTTTTTGTGTTTGTTTATCAGAAAAATCTGTAACATTTTATGGATGACTGCGAATCCATGTCTGTCGAAAAATTGTTCATGTTTAACATGATCTTCCAAAAATAGGTTTTATTTAGAATATTCGAATTTTAATAAACCTTCCAGCATGAGAAGTTCGGACAAAGGAAATAGAATCTATTCTTTTATATTTTCAGAATTTCCTGATATTTTCGGTCCAAAAGTTGCCTCTTCTTAAAGAGAAACTATCTCTTGCTTGTATTCTGAAACCCTGATCAATCTCTATTTAAATAACCGAGCTTTCCTCCAGTAACTCGCAGTGTCTCAAAGGCTAATAAGAAGGAAGCTCAAAAGGTTAAGGATTGTCAAGGAATCAATACAGAGAGGAAGAAGAAAAATATATCAAAAATCATGTCTGATTATGATTCTGATAGCTCTGTTGGATCACAAGATGAGTCATGTCTGTTGGCTTACAATTTACAATATCCAACTGAAACCAAGTGGATTCGTTCTGATAGTATGATTCACTATATCCAAGGTTTTGAAGAACTGAGAACCAATCTCATCATGACAGTTCAGCATCAAGATTGGCTCAAAGAAAGAATTGATCAAACAAGAGGTGTTCTTTCTGAACTCAGGGCTCTAGTTGAAGAACTTGAAAAACAGGAAGTGGTTGCAGACAAGTCTCTTGAGACATGCTTCAAAAGTTTGAGCACTGAAGAAACCTCAGTGAACAACAAGAGCACCTGATAGGTGTCTAAAACACCTTGATATTTATTTATTTACTGTTTATGCTTTCTTTGCTAAGTTTTCTTGTAAAATATGTATCTTATGTTTGCTTTTTGAGTGTTTAGGTACTTTGGAGTCATTTGGAACAAAAGAAGAAGAAACATCGCTTAAAAGGCAAAAAGGTGCAAATGTTGTTGGAGGCGAAATTATTTCTCATTATTTGCTTTTATTTCTTCATCTCTGTCTGAAAAGCATGTCAGCTTTTGTGATGCAAATTATTGTCTGAAAATCATGGCAGCTTTAGTGATGAAGAGAAATTGAAGAGAATAAGTGAATCTGAGAAATAAGAGACAGCTGTTGTTGGTGGAAGAATTCAAGAGAACAAAAGAGCGTTCATTTGGAGCAAGGAGGCCAGAATCGTCGTTGCATAGGCAAGCGCTATCGGAAGCACAATGGAGGAAAATGAGCTGTCATTCTCTGATGGCTCGTATCAACTCTTGGGGTGCCTTAAGTTATTCTGAGAACCCCTTATCTATGTAACCTGGGTGGCTATATCCATTTCAATTTCCTACAGAAGACCTAAATTTCAGAGAAAAATCATTTTTCTCATCATTAGCTTCTATTTCTTTTTCTCTGCCTGTAAGGAGTGGCGGCTCCATTAACGTTCAGAAAATGGAGATTGGGAGAGGAACGGAGTGATGTTAATCGTGAAATCAAGAGAAGAATTCAAGGAGGTGATGAGGAGAAAATTACAGGAAAGAATTAGGGTTTGATGCTATTAACTTGACAGGGAAATTGTTTCTGTGGTTGTTTGAGACCGATTTGATTTCAAGGGTTTGAAGTGTTGCTGTCATGGATTAATGGGTTTTGGTGAAGTAATTAGACATGGGTTTTGAGTAAGAAATCAACTGCAACCATTAGAGAAGAAGTTAGATTGAAGTTCCTGAGAGTTCCTGAGAGTTCCTGAGAGTTTTGAAGTTCCTGAGAGTTTCAGATGAATTCGAGTTTGAAGATGAAATTTGCTATTGGAATTCTGGGTCATTTAGATGAATGCCTAGGTTTAAGTACCAGATTCTGTGCAATGGTTCATGGTTCTGGGACTTGAGCAGATGGTGTTTCTGAGATGGAGAAGAAGATAGAAATGAAGATGGAGAAATTGGGTTCTGAGCTGAAGAATTTGATGCTGCTGTACCAAGTCAAGGAAGGAGCAGATGATGTTGTTACTGGTAATACTGAATTGCAGTTACAGAGATGGGTTCAGGGTTGCAGTTGGTGGTTTGTGTTGAGAAGGAAGAAGATGGTGATTCTGTGTTGTTGATGGTGCTTCTGTTGCTGGTAATTGAGCAAGGAGATGGAACTGGTGATTCAAAGAAGAATGAATGAAGAAATGAGCTCATTGAGCTTGTATGAGTCACAGGAACAAGAAGCAGCTGAGAGCCTGAGATGGACTTTCTGGTGGTGTTACTGAGATTTGAGTTGGTGCTGCTGGTAATCTTTGATGCTGAAATAGGAGCAGTTCTTAAAGTGCAGTTGGCTGAAATTGGTGGCCTGAGATGATGGTGGATTGAATTGGGTGCAGAAAAGGGAGCTAAGTGCAGGTGGAGAAGGATGTATCTATTGCAGGTGGACATGAGCTGGCTGTTACAGTAATGGTGGTATACAAATTGCAGGAACATGATCAGTTGCAGCTGCAACAATGGCCGATGTATGGAACTGCAGATTAAGATGTTGAGTTGCTGTTGGTTCTTAAAACGGGTGAAGATGGTGGTTGTATGTATGTTAGGTTACTGGGAAGAGATAAAGCTGCAGCAGCTGTGAAATTGAATCTGGCACTGTTAGGCAGAATGGCATTGCAGGTGCAGGAGTTGGCTATGACTCTCAGCTGGAGTACTTGCAAGTAGATGAATGAGGCAGTGATGTTGCAATGAACTGGTTAAGGATGTGCAGCTGTAGTTGGTGGACTGTGGAGTGGCTGGGTGTCTGTGCCAGGAAAGAATTGAGCGTTAAGTTGTTGAAGCTGTGATTGTAATGGAGGTGTGAGCTGGTATGAGATGGTAGTGAACTGCAGGATGGATGAGGATATGGAGTTGCTAATGACTGTGACAATGGACAGAACCGAAGGCGCAGTTAGGGCAGTTACCGAATGGTTGGATGGACAGAGTTGAAGCTGCAGCTGTGAAGAATGCACAGCCTTCATGGCTGGACTGAACTGGTGAAGCGCAATCATTGCGCAGCATTTGCTCAGGCCTGAGCAAACAGACCATTCAGCTGAGTTAGCTTAAATGATTCAGACCTGACTCGGTTCTGACTGGTCTGATCTGAGTTGACTCGCCTGACTCATTGACCTTTGACCAAGTTGACTAGTTTGACTGGTGCCGGTTTGACTTTCTCGGTTACCTGATGCTGTTCCCGGTGACATTCCCAGCCAACTTCCGGTCAGTTTTCCGGTGACTATTTTTTTGGCGGAGATTTTTACTGGGCTGTTTCCACATGTGGGTTGTATGGCTTGGTGGACTTCTATCTTATGGACTTTGGAGGATTCACCTAGTTATGGAAACCAGGATTGATATAAAAGAAAAGTCTTCTACAACTTGGATTATCACGTATTCTACTTGGAGCTAAGGAGAGAGCCACTTTTGTTTACGCTACTAGGGTTTGCTTTGCTTTGCTTTCATCTTCTTTTCATTATTATTATGTTGATGAACTCCATAGCTATGAATAGCTAAATTCCATATTATTGGTTAAGGAAGTAGTCCTATATCTATAACTTGTGCTTGATTAATGCATTAGTTTTCTCTCTTGATTATCGTTCAAATCTCTACTGTTTTTATAATCACATGATTGATGTATTGTGATATGATTTAGATGTTTGTTTAGTTAAGTGGCCAATTAATTGAATTTGCATCTTGTCCATAGCTAATTGTAGGTTTATCATCGAGCGATAATCCTAAATACAAGTAGCATGATATGATTACGGTTTGCAGTGATACACTCTTGTAATCATATGTAGAGTTTGACCATTGTCCGAATTGTCATGCGCAATGTATGACAATTGCATTGATTAGCCTATTTCAAAAACTTAATGCTCCTAGGAATTGAACTTAATTAGCGCAAGGCGTTAGGTTATTCTTTAGGTAGAATTCATATCCGCAGCTCCAATGTGTGTGTTGATGAACTTAGGGAATTAACGGATTATCTTGCTCACTTGATAATTTAGGGCTTTTGATGATAAAGAGATTAAATTGTAATTCTAATCATTGCAAGCACTTGTTTAAGATTGAAGATGAATTCCTTGACCAATATTCTCATCTTATTGATTACTTCCAATTATTTACTGCTT
This sequence comes from Papaver atlanticum, assembly GCA_023531105.1. Lineage (NCBI taxonomy): Eukaryota > Viridiplantae > Streptophyta > Magnoliopsida > Ranunculales > Papaveraceae > Papaver > Papaver atlanticum. Next base: position 11,492 of record JAJJMB010011003.1, read on the forward strand.
TTATTTACTTTTATTGCATTGATAAAACAAAAATTCCTTCCTTTGGTTACTAAGAAACTAGAATTTTATAACATCAATTGCCTCTCTGTGGAAACGAACTCTTCCTTACCTTATACTTCATTTATATTTTGTTGAGTAAGAAAGTGAATTATTTTTGACGCATACGACAGCGATCAGCCTCACTAGAGATTAAGTTATATGCTGTGATACTTAATCCAGAAAAATAGACATCGGTTTTAATTTCTTTTAATAATCTGTATAAGGTCTATTATGAATAAAACTATCTTATTTATGAATAAAATTATTAGAATTTTTCTTGTGATAGTTTTCGATTGCATAGCATGAGCTTGAATGCTTTATTTTATTGCTATGTATGTTTATGGGATGTTTGTTTTCGGTTTTTATAACCTTAATATTCGATCTCATATTGTGTGAACCCTTATGGTTTGGGTGACTTTTTGATTTAGCGGGATTAAGTTCTAACCTGGTAGGCTTTATTAAAGGATCATGAGGGGTTCTGTTTGAAACAATATGTGAAAAAGTCACAATATGTTGAATCGTTTTTGGTTTAGCATAAAAGCATATGTGTTTCGGGGTTTCAAATTTTGCATTGCAATAGTTAAAACCGGTTTTCAACCTTTCTCTGGTAAAGGTTGCTCTTTGTTGTTGTTCTTTTGTTTTGCGAGAGGATGACAACACAACGGGGGAGAGTTCTATCTTGAACTGGCGCTTAAAGTCATATCTTAAGGGGAGAAGAGGATGCGGAATTTGAGGTAACGAATTTGTTAGTTAATCGTTTTCTTGTTTAAGAAAAGCCTGATTTTATTGCTTATATTTATTGCTTTTGCTTAACAAAATTTCAGTACAATTGATGTTTATTCCATTATCTGTGTATGGATGTGTGTGTGATTCAATTGTTTCCGGTTAAGAAAAACTATTGTTATCTTGCTTTATTGTTTGGTATCAATTGTTTAGGCTTACAAAATTTCGGTGCAATTGCGGTACTATAATGTCTATGTTTGTTTCAATTGCTTCCGGTTGAGGTAAATAATTATGCAAGTTGATTTATTTGGTTTGTATGAATTGTTTATGGCCTAACAAAAAGGTTTTCGGGATGAATTGTTTAGTCCAATTTGATTCCGGATAAGAGAAACTAAGTTAATTCTGATCTTAGTTAGACTTATCAAAGTGGAGGTTTCGGTTATTCAAGTCTAATCGAATGCCTTAACAAGAAATGCTAGTTAACTAACCTAGTACTTGTCTTGTTTAAAAGTGAAAGGTCTAATTTATTGATGAGAATAACTAGAGCCTGATGAGAAAAATATAGTTAATTCTGATCTTTATTTTGGTCTTATCGAACAAGCGATTGTATTTGTACAATCGGTTTAGCAAAGAAACTAAGGTGCTTAGTCTTTTTTTTTTGGTTTGCTAAACTATTAGGGAAAATTGATTCGGGCAATTGTTTCTTTGGTAACATATCAAAACAAAATTACTTTGTAGTTTCGATTTTTATATTGGTTATCAAAAATGGTGTGTGGAACCCTCGTGCTCAACTCTTATAGGTTTTGCAAGTCTTTTGAGATTTGTAAGATCCTTTCGGTTTGTCTTTTATTTGCTCGTACCTTTGTCATTTTGTGACAAAAAGGGGGAGAAATATATGGAGTAAACAAGTGATTTGATATTGATTTGGTATCACTAAGGGAAAGGACAATGGTGCTTAAACGTTATATCTAACGAAAGAGTAAAGCATAGACTAAGGGGGATTAACATATCATATGATGATGGGAAAAACAAAGACGTGCGGATTGAAAATCTACCTATCTTACCTTTAGGGGGAGTATTAGCTTTGTTATTATAATGTAACCAGCGGCATTTTATGGATTGAATGTATACAGGTTATTGTGCTGTTGAAACTTGGAATCAAGCGTATGTTTAATGAATTCTTGTAATTTGTTTATCCATATGATGTAAGAGTTTTGTCACTAAAATTGACAAAGGGGGAGATTGTTAGAGCATAGCTCGGTTGAACCCACCAAGCGTTGGTATGTCAAGTTTGGTTGTCATATTTTAGTGAATCAAAACTCATTTAAAGAGTCGCTTGATTATTTACTAGAGTCAACTTCATATAGGTTAGCTAGAAAGTTACTAGGATATGAGACTTACAAGTATTACGTGAAGACTTGAAGAATGTGAAGAAGTAAAGAGCTACATCGACGACATCATCCTTCCACTTGAGG
>JAJJMB010011007.1:1242-12015 GCA_023531105.1 Papaver atlanticum
AACTTTTTTTTTCTTTTTTTTTTTTTTTTTTTTTTTTTTTTTTGTTTCAAGTTGGGGTTTGCATTTTTTTTTTTTTTTTTTTTTTTTTTGGTGATTAAGGCGACCTGATCTTCTAATCCGTAGAAAGATTTAAATATATGTCTTGGTCCTTGAACGTCAGTTCTAGATCGGTGGATAAGAATCTAAGAAGGTTGCCTCCCTGAATATTGACATGCTATACCTGAGCAGGACTAGGCATGATTAAGCAACAACTGTAAACAAAAAACATTGTGGAGGGAACCACACATAACCGGATGTGAAATTCACTAATCAACCGTTAGTAATGGTCTCGTTGGTTTTCTAATGGAAAAAAAAAAACAAGTTTCTGCCTTGCTAATAGCCGGTGGCATTACAAATCGCAAGGTATCAACAAAGCCGCAGATTGAATCCTAGAATCGGGTATAGGTTTGGGAGAAGAGAGTTTTGAAATCTTTTGTTGGCTCGACAGATCCTTCTGGTTTTTAAGCGAGATCCAGTGCTACAAACTTAGGCTCTTCAAGCTGCAAAGCCTGTTTAGAAAAACAGAAGTACTATTGTGAATCTTCTGCCATGTGTAGGAGGAGGGAGTTCATGGGTATCAGAACATTGGGATGAACATATCTGAATGCACTTCTGCAACATCCTTCCTAGCAATAATCCTTATGCCGTCGGTCTCAAGAAGCTAATCACCTTTTCCAACAGCAAGCTCTCTCACACCCCCATCTTTGTCTTGTCAGCCTCCATCTCTGTTTTGGTGTGCACGGGACTTGCCCCTTTCCGTGGCGACGCATTTTTAATTTGGTGTGCGCGGGGCTTCGCCACGCCCCGTGGAGATGTATTTTTGATTTGGTAAGCGTGGGGCTTCACTTCGTCCCGTGGGGATGTATTTTTAATTTGGTGTGGCGAGGTAAATATATTAAATAGATGGAGAATATTTTATTTATTTTCTCCTTTTATTTTCGCCGAAAATATGTGAATTTTTTTTCCCCAAAAAAAAGAGTGCTAATATTGTAGGTACTTGAAATTCCAAACACGGTAAGTTAGTTTTTCCTTTGGACTTTGTAATTTTTAAACCAATCATAAATTGCCAAATGTCCTCACCATGAATTTGAAATTGAATTTGATTTCCTTTATTTTATTTTTTTCTATTCTCTTTAAACCGTGATTTTTTTTCCTAATAAAAATAATGATAAAAGTTGTTTGTTGCACGTACTTTTGTGTTATATCATGTAACCAAGCTCTTCCGATTTGACTATTAGAAAATGCTTTCGTTATCCTAAAATAGAACTGTGTTAGCCCGTCACCCCTGCACTATCGACTAAAATATAATCAAGATACTCATTGGTAAATGTTGTAGGAACCGAACACGGAAAAAATAAGCTATGAAAATGCATTAAACACATGGAGGAACCTATCAAAGGGCTAATTTAACCCGTCCCTGATCTTGTCCCAACAATTACATAGTTTGCTGTAGTTATTTAAAACCAAATAACATTAAGCTATGATGTTGTATATCCGGCGGATGGATAATTCCTAAAATAAAGTCTAGTCTTAAGTGCTAAATAACAATTTTGTATTCTTTATGTATAGACTGCCGAAACATTGCATACATTCTCCTACTCATTCGCCTTCTTAATGATATCATCCACTTCAGCTACCTTATGTGTATCCAACCATTGTTCTAAATCATCGATTGCAAGATCCATCCTTTGCTTGTCATCCGATGCTAGTTTCGATTCTATGTCCGTCATTGTGTTCTTCATGTTGCATACATAATCAACAAAAAATTCCCTGACATTACTTTCTTCCTATGTTCTTCATCCTCTGATTTCAATTACTTAGCCTCTTAAATTAGCCCCTCAATCTCAGCTTTCGATAACCTCCCCTTGTTATTTGTAATTGTGATGTTATTTTCTTTCCCAGTAATATACCGTTTGCATCCATATCAAAACATATTGTGATTTTAGGAATACCACGACGTTCGCAAGAAATTCTATCTATGATGAAGCTAACCAGCAAGTTATTGTCCCTGGTTATAACTCTTTCACCCTCATACACATTAATCGCAATAGCATATTGTCCGTTGCAGACAGTAGTGTAGTTCTGTTTTTCCTTCTTGTTCGGAATAGTTTTGTTCCTCGGGATGATCCATAAGACTTCTGTTAAACTCTAAACCAAGAGAAAGAGGGGAGACATGCGATAACACCAAGTCCTGCACCTTTTTGTTTTGCAATAGAACTCCAATAATTATATATAAGTTTAATCTGTTAGAACTTGAAATATTTTGAAACCTAGATACCATGTTGAAAATTCTTATGAATTTAACTTTGAATAATATTTGCGGAGGTATATGAGCAGAGTGGTGTTGCTCGTATAGAGCTTCAGGAACTCTAGTAGTGAAGGTTTAGAGGCAAGCCTTTGTAACTTTGAATGTTCTCTTTTATTGAATTGGATTGGATCTTGCTTGCTTGGATACATATGAATTGGACTTGCCTATTTATAGGCTTACATAACCGACTTCCCTAACTCTAGAAGTCTCTATGACTATTTAGTCTAACACCATCTCTTGAACATTCTATCACTTACATTTCTTTAACCGGCCTCACATTTCTAGAATAATCTAGTAGCATTTAGTCTAGGACGTTCTTCAACTGACTTTATCAGAAGACATTACTAACCTAGCCAACTCTAGCACATTCTAGAGTGCTTGTTTTCAACATTTTTCTACACTTGTATGGAATATTCTAGACTATTACGAATTACATGTTCCAACACCCCCTCTTGATTTGTAATGGAACATATGATTTTGATGTTCACCAAATCTTCATTCGCCCTTAGCTACTTCAGCTCGTGTTGTCGAACTTTTTTGTCCAGCGGCTCTTGTCTTCTAGTATTGTCTCCATATCTCATGTCCTGGATCTTAGCGACTTGCAATTTTCGCAGCCCGATCATTGTAGATTCAGAGGCTCTCTTTGTGCCGGTTTTCTCCTTCCCGAATTTCATGAAACTTGATTTTCTTAGGTTCAGAGGCTTTGCCTTCTGATATTCCTCGCCTTTAACGAAACTTGACCATTTTAGGTTCAGAAGTTCCGCCCACTCAACTTTGTGAGAAGAAGATTTATAAAAGATGGCTTTCTTTTTCCATCTACGTCGTTTGAGGAGGAATTCTTTGATGCTCTCTTCCCTTGAACAATTCTCTGGAAACGCTCTCTTGTGTGCATCTCCCTGCGAGGAGGAAATAAATCTCTCTCTTTTTTTGTTTATTATTCTCTTATTTTTTTTAACGGAAGGACGTGAAACTTATATCACTCACTTCTCTTACTTAAATTTTTGTGTTTTATGGAGACTTATCATTTCTAGGAATTACTTCAACTACTTAACTTCATGAGCTACTACATTTATTTTTTCTTTAATTTTTTTCTTCATATTTTTCTTAAGTTGGACTTAAGTGATAACTAGTGTCTAATGGGGGTTGCAAAACAAGTAATGAACTTGGAAAATTGAGCCGTACCTTGCGTCTTCACATTTTTTATACTTCATTTTCGCGGAATCACCTTCATCAACTTGTTGCGGAAATTTAACGTCCTTTCGGATCGAACCTGCTCTGATACCATGTTGGAAATTGAAATGTTTTGAAGCCTTAATACCATGTTGGAAATTCTTATGAATTTAACTTTGAATAATATTTGCGGAGGTATACGAGCAGAGTGGTGTTGCTCATATAGAGCTCCAGAAACTCTAGTAGTGAAGGTTGAGAGGCAAGCCTTTGTAACTTTGAATGTTCTCTTCTATTGAATTGGATTGGATCTTGCTTGCTTGGATACAAATGAATTGGACTTGCCTATTTATAGGCTTATATAACCGACTTCCCTAACTCTAGAAGTCTCTATGACTATTTAGTCTAAAACCATGTCTAGAACATTCTATCACTAACATTTCTTTTATATTATATTTGACCGGCCTCACATTTCTAGAATAATCTAGTAGCATTTAGTCTAGGATGTTCTTCAACTGACTTTATCAGAAGACATTACTAACCAAGCCAACTCTTGCACATTCTAGAGCGCTTGTTTTCAACATTTTTCTACACTTGTATGGAATATTTTAGACTATTACAAATTACATGTTCCAACATAATCCAGCACCTTAGTGTTTTGTGATAGAACTCCAATAATTATATATAAGTTTAATAAGCGTTGAAAACCCTTGTTTTCTCAAACAATTAAGGTAACTTATTATTGAGAAGGAATCCGAATTAACATCCTAGTAAAATGCTTAAACCTATATCTAATTAAAAATAGATTAGTTCGGTGTCCTCTTTTTTAGTCTAGTACGACTTTTCTTTATCAAACTCCAAGTTGTCATGGCTTGAATTCTCAAAAAAAAAATTCTTCTTCTTTTTCACGGCTTCAATTCCTAATCAATTTGGTTTCCTTTTTCTTTTCCCCTATTTTTTCTAACCAATAGAACGTTGCCAAGTGTCCTCACCAGAATGCTCGTTTCATAAAACTTAAAAAATGCTTGTTTTGGCAAATAGGAAGCGAGGGTTTCCTCACTGTTCAACGTGGGAGCTTTATTTGACTAGGCCTTTAAGTCTTTAGATACCCAAACTGATTTTTTGTTTTCTTCTAAAAGTTAAAAAATAACTTATGAATGTGCATCCAAGCGCATTATAAATAATTCCAAAAACCAGTAGTATGCTTCATGTTCGTAGAAAACTAATTCTTTGTTGGCCTGGAAAGGTGTCCATAAGAACATATAATTTGTCACGATTGGTATTTTCTAGAGAATAGAAGAGGTGATAAAGTTAAAATGAATCCTAATTTGGGGCATACCGAAAACCTTTTGGGTATATTGAATAAGACAAAACCCGGATTTGAAATAGTGTCCTTAGGATGCCCCTGTCCAGCCATTTTTCATAAAGCCAAAAATGCAAAAAATGCCTTAGATGTTTAGTGTTATTTTTAATGATTAGTTGTTAATGATTAGAGACAGAGTTAGTGTTAATTTATGATAGTAATTTTGTTTTAAAGAGATTGATTGGGTTATTACAGAAGAAGAAGATAAAAAAAAAAAAAAAATTCTTTTTGAGAGATTGGTGATTGTTGATAAATGTGTGATCCAAGTTCAAGTGGGGAAGCTGAATCTTCATCACGTAAAGCTAAGAAAGTACATATCAATTACGACGGAGATGCGGAGATGGCTTATGAAAACGTTTTTACCGAACTCAAACTCAACCTTTATCTCAAGCTCAAGATGATGACTTTTGGAGCCAAATCCCGAAGATGAGTACATGGATGAGGAACCCAATGCTAATAATACAAAGATACAATTCTAGATGATGTTTAATGTCCGTTTTGTATCTTGAATTTACCAAAAGGTTGAATTTTTATAAGTAGTTCAATGCAACAGGATTAAGTTCAACACATATTTTGTTGCCGAACCTTGATAAATCTGAACAGTTCGGCTTGTATGATTGAATTTGTTATCATCCGAACCTTGATTGAATTATTTTTGCGCCAAAGTAATTAAATGCCAAAGTTTGGGTTGTAACTGGTGTAATTATAGCAGCCGAACATATTAGAAAAGTTTTGTGAGTTACAGGATGATGTTAGGCTCACCCTTGTGTCAGCGGAACATCTTAATATTGTTTTGATAAATCTTAAGTGTGGTGATTCGGCCCATAGTGTTAGTTTCTGATAAGCCAAACTCATATATGTTTTACCAAGCCATAGTGGTTCCATGCTTAATGCATTTCCCTTCTTAGTTCTTCGTCTTCGTCTTCGTCTTCACTTCTTTTTTCTTTTGCTTTCCCCTCTTAGCCTATACCAATGCTTGACTTTCCTTATTAATGATTAAGGGACAAGAAACTTGGTTATACCAATCTATATAAGCCGGGTCAACTTCACAAGGAGATCGTCACACAATTCTTCTAAATCAACCCAACTTAATTTGTTCCCTTCCAATTTCTCCCAACAATCAGCGGTAGGATCGTGATCATATTCGGCATTCCATGCTCTTTCCGTACTCTTAGTTCCCTTAGAACCCGTCGCCAACAACTTGAACTTTGATTCCTCCAGCAACAAAATCGTTTGGATAAGTCCATATTGACGGAGTACTTGAAGAGAATCAAACAATATAAAGCCTTCGGAATAAAACAAAGGCTCGTAGTACATCCCCAATGACATATCTTCATCTTCAACAACTTCGTCCTTTTCTTCAACCTTCTTGTACGGTTGAAATACAATGTCTTCAACATTCAAAGAGTTTATCTTTTCTCTCAAATCTATCAAAATTTCCTTTTATTCCTGTTCTTATTTTCCTTGAAAATTATTTGTCCAAAGTAGGAAATGTATCGACCCAATTTTCATCTTCTTTGGCCGATTTCAATTCCTGGAAATGGTCGTATATCCATACCCACATCAACAATATGAGAAAATACGAAACATAATTATGAAAAACAATTAGGAAAAAAGTTGAACTTTGGGGAACAGATAACACTTTGGTTGATAATGAATATCAATTATAAGCCGAAGAAAACAAGTTGAACAAAAATTTTGTCGGATAGTAAGGTTCGGCTGAAAAAGGAAACACCGTAAGAGCCGAACCTGTTGAAAAGAAGGTTCGGTTAAAAAAAATATGTAAAATAGTAATAGCCGAACCGTGAGAAAAAGTGGTTCGACAGAACCCTAAAGCTAATTAAGCTTCTCTTTGAATTTTCTTGGATGGTTGCTAAAAAAATGACACACCTTAATTAATTCTCCAAAAAAAATATAATATGATTCGACTAAACAAGGTGATAAGTCACCTATAGATGGACAAGTATAGCTTATTTAAATGTATTTTTCGGTTAAATAGGAAGATATTACCCATACACGGAGTAAAGTTTGGCACACCGATATTTATCAAAATGATCCCAACAATGTTTGATGGATCAATAACTACCAGTATTTAACTTCGGCTAATAATCATAATAGAAAATCCTGGTTAAGATAAGTTTGAGAATCTAAAGTATTTAGGTTCAGCTGATTCGATATTCATAGTGCAACCTATTGTTTGACCAAACTGTTTTAAATCTAGAGAAAAAAAATAAGTTCGGCTAATAATATTCAGCCGAACACTACTCTATAACTACCAAAAATGCGAGGATTTATCGAATACATTTCATTCTATCAATCAAATACGAAAAAAAAAACAAGTCATGGGTTTGTGGGAAATACCTTTCAATATGCATTTTTAAAAAATCAGGGTCTATTTCTCGCTCTCCAACACCAATTAATCCACATTCCTCTTCAACTACATCTTTTCCAAAAACCCTAGGATGAGTTGCTAAAAAAGCAATTCCAACCGATTACCCCTAGCACATCGCTTATAACGAGGTGCCATATTGCTGAAAGGGTTTTCTTACCCCACTTTATTTCATTTTATTTTATTTATTGTACTTAGTCCCCACTATCAATAAAGTCTATTGTCACCAGCAAATCCTTATTATTGTTGCTGTTTATAACAGAAATATTTTAGCTCAAAGTTCTCTTGATGTTTACAATGAATTAAAAAAGAAAAAGAAAACTGAGTTTCCGTTGCCAGCAAGCTGAGCTAATAAGTAACCTGGATCCGCAAAACATAAAGATAAACCTAATAAATAACTAACTCTTCACTCGATGCACCAACAAGTCTATGTAGTCTCCCACCATTGTACCCTCACGTGCTGCTATGGCTTCCTGTATGAGTCTGGCAACGGATACTATTTCTGCTTTTAATCCGTGGAACGTATATACTGTTTAACTAGGCCTATTTGGTGCTCCGCGAAGATATCTTCTGTCTGTCAGTATGATTTTTCCAACTGCAAATTCTCATAATTCTTTATTTTTGCGTGGATATCTCCCAGTTGTTGCAATGAAAGTTCACATTGATGTTCATATTTTCGAAAGTGATGAACCAAACGCGAAATGCTGCCTCTTTTAAATTTATGCAACAGTAGCTCCTCCATCCAAATTCTATCTTCGTCTCTGATTTCTGGAGAAGAATGTAAAACATCCCACAAATCACGTAGAATCTTTGCTAATCTTCTCTCCAACGAATTCCGTTTGAATTCGTCTATACAATTATCAACTTTCCAATCTTCAAATTCCTTCTCCATTTTGGTAAAAATGATCTTGCACAGCTCCAAATCTTTGGAGATATCATCTTTTGTGGAATAGCCATTACTTGTTTTTAATTTAAATGGAACGTCTTCTAAAAACCGACCAATGATACGCGCTTTCTCAAAAATATTCTTAACTTTCCCAGTCATTCAGAAGCATAGGCATTGCCATCTTATTAATATAAAAAAACCCTATGGACCAGAACAAGTTATGGGAAGATCCGGCAAAAAACCAGCTTTTCTCAAACACCTTTGTAGGTTTGTTCTTGGATGTGGAGTTGTATCGTGTGTTGAAGTCTTATATAGCTTCTCTTCTCCTGCAATTTGCATATATAACATCAGCCCATATTTCCTAACCGTCCACAAACTCTGGATTTCCAAATTTATTACTATATATAACACCAGCCCATACAAAAAAAAAAAAAAAAAAAAAAAAAAAAAAAAAAACTCCTTTCGGTCATCCAATTATAACATCAAATACAAGACCTGTAATTTTCATTGCTTGACTAGTCTGCTTAAGTCGTTCGTTCACAGATGTTCACTTGATTCTTATCTCAAATATCATTCCACAAACATATAAATCAACTAATCTATAATTTTGTTCTTGCGTAGAATCAGACCTGCATGCAATTTCCAAGTCAAGATTAGTCAATGAAGGAATCAATTACGTATAGTTAAACAACTTCTAGTTCTTGGTTTTAATGCCAACGTTAAGGCTATAAATAGCAGGCTTTACTGAATCCATTCTGCACATTATTTCATCAAACAAAAGCTTCATAAAATCAGTAGAGTTTATTTTTTTTTAAGTTAGCCATGAATGCATTCAATCAAATAACATCATTTCCAATTCTTCTTCTTCACTTCTTGCTCCTTTTACTGATCAGCATCAATTTGTGCCCATTATCTGCTCATGGGTGCCATGAAGAGGAAAGAAGGGCTCTGCTCAACTTCAAGTCATCTTTGGAGGACCCATCAGGTCGACTGTCTTCGTGGCAAGAAGGCGTCCAACATCGAAATTGCTGTGATTGGCGTGGTATTAAATGTTCAGATGACTCCCTTCATGTGGTGTCCATCAATCTTCGAAATGCCAAGCTTGAAGATGTTACGAATGAATTAAATCCCTATGATGATTTTTATTCTATGCGTGACATTTCGGTACTACGAGGTAAATTATCTCCTTATCTATTCAACATTACACATTTGGAGTATCTAGATCTTGCCTTCAATGATTTCCAGAAATCAGACATCACCCACCAGTTTTCAAATCTAACGAAACTCACCCATCTTGATCTCTCCAGTTCAAACTTTTCAGCGTCAATTTCGAAACAATTCAGTAATCTAACACTGTTAGAGTACCTCGACCTATCATGCATTATGTTTGGGGATGACGTTTGCTTAGAATCACCGTCTACAAAATGGGTTAGAGGTTTAGTGAATCTCCAGGTATTAAGGTTGAACGGAATTGATATATACCAGGCCACGTCTTCATCAAAAGAGAATTTTGCACAACATATTTCATATCTTTGGAATCTTACGGAACTCGATATTTCTGGTTGCAATATATATGGCCCAGTATTCCCAATCCATGAGTTTCACAATCTTTCCCATCTATCTTCTCTTAGAATGAAACGCAACTATGCTCTCAGTTCTTCAATCCCATTACAGCTGGCTAATCTAACTTCACTTTCTGTTCTTGATTTATATGATTGTCATCTTCAAGGTTCAATTCCTTATCTCCCTCAACTTAAAGAGCTTGATGTAGGTTATAATACAAATCTTTATACTGATCAACTAACTAGGATGTTTGAACTACCATGGCCTAAACTACAAACACTTGAGATATCTGGAACTCGATTAACCAGATGCATTCCAAGTTCAATATCAAATGCGCCAAATTTAGTAAGTCTTTCTGCCTCGGAGTGTTCAATTCAAGGATCTTTACCTTCTTCAATCTACAATCTTTCTCGGTTGCAGCATCTAAACCTACTTGGCAACAACATTACAGATTCTATCCATTCTTCGATCTCCAATCTAAAATACCTAAACTTTCTTGACTTGTCTTCCAATAATATCTTCGGACCCATACCAAAATCAATTTGCAATATATTTCATTTTCAAGAGCTTTCTTTAGGATACAACAATATAACAGGAACCATACCAAGTTGCATCACAAACCTCCGAAATCTTAGGTTATTTGATGTTCCCGGAAACTCAATTACAGGAGAAGTTTCGTTGATCTCTTTGATCAATGAACTCGATCTAACTCATCTGGACCTCAGCTCAAACAATTTAACTGTAGTTATAAATCAAAACCACCTATATCCATCTAAATTCAAACTAGAGCATCTATACTTGCGATCATGCAATATCCAAGGATTTATCCCTGCTTCCATTTGTAATTTTATCCATTTGAATCATTTGGAGATTTCTTATAATAACCTCACAGGAAAAATCCCTCCTTGCATCTACAGACTCAAAAAACTCTATCGCTTAGATTTGTCTAGCAACAGACTTCATGGTTCTCTGCCTCTTCTACCTCCAGGTGTCGATTATCTTGATTTATCGAATAATAAACTTGATGGTGAAATATCAATAGGAGTTGGAGAAAGTCT
>JAJJMB010011034.1:0-12471 GCA_023531105.1 Papaver atlanticum
CCCTTCAACAACGACCCGTTCTGCTGCCCAAGATCATCGTAGTTTCTGTGATTAGATTTTCTGGGCCCCACACTTTCTATGGTCAGGATAGCTAAGCTGAAGTGAATGGATGAAGATATTAAGAATCCTCTCTAGTTTTTATCATCACCTTATCCTATCTATTCACCCGCACCTTATCATCTTTCCATCTCCCTCTCACGAATCACCTCTGTTCTCAGTCTTCATCTCTCACCAAAAATTCTAGCACCATGGAAGTCCCTTCTTTTGATTCTTTTTTTGATCAAGATCTCCAGATGCCGCCAACCCAAACATGCTAGCAAACCCTTCTCTCGATTCTTCATCTTCAATTTCAATTTACTTTCGAATTTCGATCGAATCCATACTTTTTTTTGTTTTTATTTTTAGGGGTTTTGTCGAAATCTAATGGTTACTGCTAAATTTGTTCGTTTTAAGGTTTGAGAATCTTAAGATGTTCTTTGATTTCTTCGATCTATTCAGATTTAGCTTTTCATGTTTTTTTAGGGTTTTCAGTTTTATTTTCTCGGTCTTCAATCTGGGAAGATTTAGATTCTAGGATTTCAATCCTCAAGTTTGATTGATTTAAAACTCTTGTTCGTTGCTTTGATTTAACACTCCGGCAAACTTTGACTTCCAACTTGAAAGGTTAGCTGTTAAGATATTTAAGTGTGCTTTTGATTTCTAACATTAAAAACCTTTTTATTTTTACTAAATTTCTACTGCTTGTGTGACTTTGCAGCCTTGCCCAAGGTTCACTAGTGGAAAATAGAGTTTTTACGGTTCATGGCAGGATAATGAAGGTGTTAAATTGAATGAGCAGGACCAGATATTAGAGACTCAGTTTGAGGTAAACTTGTTAATTTCAGGTTTACATGGTGTTGCCGAGTTGGTGATGTGAGCTAGAATAGGTAAAGTCTTATCTCAAGTGTGGAAACAAATTATTTGTTTCCCTTCTACTACTGGATGTGAGGAGTGTTCCTTATACTTTCAAAATAAATGAGAGGACTGTTGTTGGTAATGTTAATTAGTCTGTGTAGTGCTCTTTCTTGATTTTCATTTAATTTTTGCTGCCCTCAAATGGTTTCTTACTTCTTCGCAGGGAACGCATATTTTCATGGATAAAGGTCTTACTATCTGCATGTATGAAATTTGGAACTCGTATGCATGTTAATTATTCTGCGTAGTTCTCTTTCTTTTTCTTCATTTAGTTTTTGCTTCCCTCAAATGGTTTCTTGCTTCCTCACATGGAACACACACCTTCCGTCATTTTCATGGATGAAGTTCATAGTATCTGCACGTACGAAATTTTGAACTGGTATGGTTATAATGAAGTGATGATAAACTGGCTTCATCTCTCAATCCTATCACCATTTTCCAATAACTGGTTATATTGATTTTGTTGCAGGTAAGGTTCACAAATCTTCAGCTCGTGCTGGAATTTTTTTGAGGTGAAACTCCAAAGGTAGCTAAACAAGACATGAAGAAGATGAGAAGCCTAGAGGTAGAGTTCACAAGAGGATGCAATATGACAAATGTTTCATTACTGCTGGTAACATTTCTTCTTAAATGGGTCGTTTGTTTAATATTAGTGACATTCTAATTATTGACTTATGCTGATTGCTAAAACTTATTTAGTCTGCCAATCTGGTATTTCAACATGTATGATCTGGTTATTTATAGCAGCTTCTGAATTATCTATGATCCGGTCATTTATACTTTATGTTGTCTCAGTCATTTGAGGTTCAGTTTCTTATGGAGAGATAAAACTACCCGGAGACGGATTCATTCTTTTTTTTTGGACAGCTTTCTATATCAATTTGATCCCCCGTAACTTATTACTTGTTCTTCCTTTAACAGATTCTTGGATCCAATCATGTTCATTGACTACCCTTCATCAGTCAAGTGAGTTTTAGGAGATAGGTTTCCGGTATTCAGAAATAAATAAGGATCGTGTTGAAATTGGACCCGATGTAAGCATAAATTGAAGTTATAGTGTCTAATTATGAAAATTAAGTTGTTCTTTTTTGAATGTTCAGCGAGGGGACTCAAATTACTGATGTAAATATGAGAGTCCCCTGACCAATTACTGATAAGGGTACCGACGCTGTTGATGTTAGTTGATTACTGCGCTGCAGTTCGTCGTTATATTCTCAAGCATATCTTAATTGCATAGAGATGTTTGGTCTTTTATAAGAATTTGCACTACGAAGTGGAAGAGATGTTCCAACTTCAAATATGCTTTAGAGTATTATTCAAGAATTTGAAGTGTTCTTAGATTGGTTGGCAGGGTAATGTATTGACATACATTCTTGGGCTATGTTGTGTTTCTTATGATATTATGAAATGTTGTAGGTACAGAGATCCTCAAATGTACAGATTGTAGAGGAAACATAGAGATTCCATGGTATATCACCAGAACTTCTCGAAAGTCTGAAATGTGGAGAACTTCCAGCATCCCTTTAGAGCTCTAAAATCTAAGTGTTGGAAACAAAAACAAAAACAAAACATATAATGAAACCTGTTCATCCATGGCTATGACCCACTCCCTCTTTCTTTCTTGACTGTTTTTATTTCTTTTGTATTTTTTGTAATAGGTTTTGCTAATAGAAGTGTTTGTGTGCACCTCTATGCATCTGTTAATGTGGGTTTTCCTTTGCAGGCTAGACATATTAAAAAATAGAAGATGCAAACGGATTGGCTACTTAGTGTCTACAGCAAAATATGCTCGGAGTAGAAGTTTTTTAATGATCGATCATTGACATATTTCTAAACCAAACTTATGGAAGTATAAGCGGTGCGTACAATGAGTTATGTCATTCAGATCTGAAATGTACATTAATTATACCATATTTATATTTCTGTTTCATTGAGTTAACCAATGGCTTATGCAATTTGCTTTATGACTTCAACAAGCTTTTATCTTTCATAGATCTGAAATGTAATTGTTGCATTGTTGCTGCAGAATTTCTAAAGGTAACAACTGCTTGTTTGATAATGGCAGCTGGCATCTAACTACCATGACATCAGCTAGTATGGACATTAATGGATTCCTTTGCATATGTATTTTGACTATATTTCCAACTGTTGCAGGGCTAGTATGGATATTAAATTGTTTTTGGTTGTGGGTACAGGATACCTACTATGTTTCCTACCTTAACTATTCTTGAACTGGTTTAGTCTAAGTTGTGAACTGCCTACATGGACATTATTTTCCTGTTCTTGTTGTTCAATAGAATATGGCCTCAAGCCCTATATTTGAACTGGTTCTAGTTTTAGGCTTAGTAATTAGTTGATTATGTTAAAGAGAATGTAGTTTGAATGGCAGTTAATGGTGTTGGTTGACTGACTGTATTTAGTGTTTGTTTCTTGTACTTAGTATGTAAGGAAAAGGTTAAGCTAGTGAACAACTTTAACACGGAGTGGTGAACTAGAGAGTTTTTATGTCAGGAGTGTCTATTCCATGCATAACTCCAATATGTTGTAATCATACTTCTGTTTTTGCTTGTTGTCTCTTCACTTGGTGTTTATTTTGTGCTTTTCGGTTATATATATGTGTATCTGCCAAAGCACATTTCTAATCTATTGGATGATATTATTTTTCCTTCAGGATGCTAGTTACTTGGCAAATCGAGATAGCTGGTAGCTAATGTGTTGGGAAAAATAGTATGGTGGCATTGGGGAGGAAGATACCCTGTTAATTATGCCCAATCAGGTCATATTTTTGTATTACCTTACTCAGTTACATGGTAGTAATAATACTAATTGTATGAATTGAAATTACAGGCGCAATTACTTGAGGTGTTACCCGAGATGGTTTCAAGAAATCTCAGTTGCAGGATGTTATCGACTTATCTTACAGGTTTATTTCTATCTGTACAAGTGTCTTTAAACAATGACCTGGCCAGTTTTATGTGGAGAAGCTTGAGATCTCCAATTTGTTGTTTGATCAAATATTTATTAGTGTATCATTTTGCTGTTCAATCTAAGAACTTAGGATTTCAAACTTTTTTTGTGTAATATTAAACCTAATGGATACAATAAAATTAATGTTGAATTATTAGTTTGAGTTTAAATTTGATTAAATTTTGGTTTCATTTGAATTTCAGTTTGAGTTCCTTATGAATTTTATTTGAGTTTAATTTGATGGTCAATCAGATTATTTCAGACTCTACCATCATTTCAGCAAATCTGAATTTATATTTTTTTTATATTAGAATTAAATCTATGACCGATTTAGTTAGTCTGTGTGTCTTTACCCTTTGAACCCGTCGTATAACAAAGACCCACGACTTATGTTCGTACAAAAATAAAACGCTTTATCAGCGACCCCATCAGAGACCGTTAAAACAGGTCATTTAACTGGTATATATGACTTGTCCGGGCTGTCGCGGAACTTCTATTTTCCACTAGTGATATATGACATTGTCAAAAGCATGGAAAATTGGAGTGCACCAGGACCTGAAGGTTTACAAGCTGGTTTTTACAAAAGTCAATGGAGCGTCATTGGTGAAGATGTATGTCAAATGGTCACTAGATTCTTTGAGACAAAACATATTGTGAAGAGGATTAACATGACTTATATATCTCTTATTCCCAAAAATAAGAAATCTACATATGTTGTTGATTATAGACCAATTGGTCTATGTAATACTTCTTACAAGATTATATCCAAGATTATAGTCAACAGACTAAAACCACTCATGGATAAGATCATATCTCCTTATCAGGTTGCTTATGTCTCAGGAAGACTAATTAGTGACAACACTGTGATTGCTCAAGAAATAATTCACTTTATGAAAAAGAAAAGAGGTCAAATAGGATGGATGTCTTTAAAACTAGATATGTCAAAGGCTTTTGACAGACTAGAATGGAATTTCTTAATTAAAGTTCTTAAACACTTTGGCTTTAATGAAGATTTCTGTGAGCTAATTCTCCAATGTATTAGTACTACTTCCCTTGCTGTCATGCTCAATGGTTCTCCCTGTGAAGAATTTCATCCCACAAGAGGTATCAGACAAGGTGTCCACTATCACCATATCTTTTCATTCTTTCCATGGAATTTCTCTCAAGGCATTTAGTTCATGCTCAACAAGAAAACACCATTAAAGGTTTTAAAGTGGCTGCTAACTCTCCAGCCATTAATCATTTGCTTTTTGCAGATGACTGCTTGATTTTCACTCAAGCTAATGGTTCTTCAGTTAACAATCTTTTGGATCTTCTCCATAAGTTCAGTACTCAATCAGGTCAAGTGATAAACTTTGATAAATCTTCTGTCCATTTTAGTAAGAAAACCAATCCAGAAATTGCAGAAAATCTTATTCATATTTTAGGTGTCAAGCCTATGAACTCCAAAGAGAAATATCTGGTTCTCCATTACTTCTAGGTCACTCCAAGCAAGAAGCTTTCAAGGCAATTGAGGAGAATTTCATGAACAGGTACTCAACTTGGTCTTCTACATCTCTCACTCAGGCTTGCAAGTCTACTATGATTAAACATGTACTCAACTCAATACCTATTTATCAGATTGGCACTTTTAAACTCCCTAACACCATCATCAAGAAACTCACAACTATCCAGAGGAAGTTTTTTTGGGGTCATAATTCCAACAGAAGCCACAATCCACTTGCATGGCTTAAAGTTTGTAAACCCAAACACTTGGGTTGTCTTGCTTTTAGAGATCTTGAAATACTTAACTTAGCACTTCTCACTAAACTGGCCTGGAGACATTGTACAGAAGTTAATGCTCTTTTGACACAAATTATGGGAAGTAAATACTTCAGAAATGGTAATATTCTTCATCAAAATCTGAAAGATTAGAATTGCTCTTATACTTGGAACGGCATCATCAAAGGTCTTCAAATAGTTCAACAAAATTATTGTATGGAAGTCAACAATGGAAGGAAAACCAAAATATGGTTGGACAGATGGATACCTGGATTAGATACTCCTCCTCAACCTATCAATGAGTTTCACAGGTTCTATCAAGAGGTTGATGAACTGATTATACCAAATTCCAACTCCTGGAATGTAAGTTTGCTCAATCAATTATTCGATGCCAATACTTCACAGAAGATACAAAGATTATTCTTGGATGTTTCTAAAGAAGATACCATGATTTGGATGCCATCTAAAGACGGTAAGTTCTCAGTTAAAAGCGCTTATAAGAATTTACTATGAGTAATGCAGAAGTTATAGTTAATGGCCGAGTTGTCCAGAATTCAGTTTGGAAGTCACTATGGAAAAGTAAGACAGCACATCGCATCAAAATCTTTTCCTGGAAATGCCTGCATGATGCCCATTCTACAAGGAATAAACTTTCTCTATTCAACGACAACATAGAACGTCAATACGTTATATGTGGTGATGAGGATGAAACCATTGAACATTTATTGTTCAGATGTTAAGATGCTAGAAATGTTTGGCGGTTAGTACATGTTAATATCGATGAAGTCTGTAACAAAAATATCAGTGTCTCAGAATGGGTTGAAAGTTGGTTCACAAACAACGGTCTTCAGCTGATGAAAAAGAGTTTTATACTCTAATGATCAGTGCTTGGATAATATGGAAAGATAGATGCGATGCAGTGTTCCAGGGAGTTAAACCTAATCCTTAATCATCAGTGCATAAAATTGATTATCATCTGCATTCTCATCTACCCTCTTCATCTGTCCATACTCATGTTAATATCAACCCTGGAATATAACATTGCCAACCTCCCATGCAATATGTGTTAAAATTTAACGTAGATGCTTCTTTTGATTATGATACTAACACAGTTGGCACTGGTATTGTCTTACGTACTTTCAAAGGTGAGTGTCAAGGAATCAAAGGCTATTACAGAGATGGGCGAGTGCATGGCTATACGTGAAGCTTTGGCTTGGGATAGGGAGGAACATTACACAAAGATTCATATAGAAGCTGATGCTAAGCTCGTCATTCAATCTATCAGAGATAATAGTCTTCTCATTCAATGGGAAAACAGAAACTTGCTTAAGGAAATAAAGTTTTTGAGTTTAGGTTTTGAACATTGTACTTTCACTTTTGTTAAAAGAGAAGATAACCAAGTAGCTGATGCAATAGCTAAGTCAGTTAGAGTGTCAGCTACAAACATTCATCTTCTTAATGTTTTTCCAGAAGAATTTTGTAATCTCCTGGCAAGAGATTGTAAATCTCTTCCTACTTGATCAATAAAATCTTTCTTTATCAAAAAAAAATATATATAAAGGGTTAGGGATATTTAATATCTGTAGCAAGTAAAAGTATCCCAGAAACTTCGCATAAGAAACCTGCTTTCGATTGTATTGTTGACGGTTACTATGCCAGGGCCCAGGGTTATCTAAATTTTTAAAATTTGAACAAGCATTAATCGAACTTTTAGAAACCGTAGCGTTTGAAAAAACTGATACCAATTAGTCGATTATATTTGGATATTGCAATCGAATTTAATCATTATAATGATCAAGATATTGAGTATTTTTTGGTATTCTCAAATGTATACAGAAAGACCCGGAATACGGATGATATTGGTAAAGTTAAGATTAGTGAAGTGAATGATTCAAGATTTAGACTCTTGAAAGAAGTTACATACTTTCACTTATTATTCATTTATTTTACTCAAAGTACATGAACATAATTTGATATATTCTTCACGATCCATTTAATTAGCTCCTTTATGTGGCTTTATTTATAGCTTACTGTAGAATAGAGGCAGAAGACCATAAGTAATTGTAGCTCTTATTTAGTATATCTTCTCTTATGACAACCTTCAAGTCTTTCGTCTCAAAGATTATTTAGAAGAATTGTAGGTGCCCAAGAGACAGCCTCTATGGCTGCAATTGTTTCTGCTTTTCCCCTGGAGTTGATTCGGATGTTGACTTTGCAGAATCACCATGTCCATATTCTGAAACCTGAAATGGCCACCAAGGATAACCATACCTATCCCCATAAACTGGTACAACGTTTGATGGTGTGGATACAGATGTAGGTGGTGGTAGTTCCGCTGGTATAATTGTAGATGGTGGTAGTTCCGCTGGTACAATTGTAGATGGTGGTAGTTCCACCGGTACTATTGTAGATGGTACGGGTACAGACATTGGTGGTGGTAGATCTTGCAATGATGTATTATTACCGCTGTCAACGTTGTCAGGGCCATTATCATAAATGGTTCCATCGGCTCCATTGATCACATTATAACTAGTAGTGCCGGCAGCACTTGCTTCGAGATCCCTGGCTGCAACGCCACCTAAGATGATGAAACTCTTAGGATAGTAAGTACTATCCACAAAAAGCATTGTTATGATCAAGAAAAGAAAAAACACCTTTGTATTACTCTCCATGGTTGACTTGATGTTTTTCTCTTTCTTAAACTAATCTAGCTCGCTACTCTGTATCTTTTGTCACTGAACCCTCCGTTTTATAGTGCGAATTGAGCCTGTGAGGGCGCAATGGTAAACGCGATGTGAATATACTGTATTTAATAACCATCTATTCATTGAACTGCTTTTTTTCTTACGCGTGCATTCAGAAAGTGTGAAAGAAAATAGAATGCATTCTATGCCTTCGATATATAGCATGTTTCCGTGATGCGATGAAAATATATGGCCACCGCCCACCAAACTGATCAATGCTGAGTTCTTCTGTATGTTAATCCATTTGAAAATGGTCAATCACCTAACTAATCCATCAATGGTTAGAATCCCAAGGGACTTGTTGAAGGTATAATCAACAAATTGTTGAATGCAAAAACATGTTGAAACTGAAGTTTCGATTGACGTTCATTTTACATGTTCTTAAATAAAGATAATAATAGTATTCATGGTTAGTGGTTGTAAGTCTACTGACATCATAAAAAAATAAGTAAAACAAATTCAGATTGATTATATCATAAATGTGAGATTTATTAAATAGATAGCTAGTCAATTAACCTGAAATATTATTTGCATTAAGTATCTATTATTGTTCTTGGATTTATTGTAAAAATGAGAAATAGAACAGATAGATTGCATATATAAGAAGATTAACTACACCGATAACAATCCCTATTACATTTTTGTGCACCTGCATTCAAGTTCTAGCACATCAATTAATAATTAGGGATGGTCCATTGACATATACATGTCAACAGATAGATAGATCCAGTAATTAAATCTTGAGCCATTTTAATTGCCTATATACATGAATCTAAAGTATAGCCATGGGTTCTTCTAAAGTATTTCTGCCTGTTCTGTGTTTGTTCATCACAACATTTTCATCGACAAACATCACGGTTGCTCGTGTTCCTTATGAGCCATCAATCACAGATTCTCCTCGAGTAACAGTTCCTGATACTAGCTCAAATCCAGATTCTCCTCGAGTAACAGTTCCTACTGCCGATACAAACCGCCCGACACTACTACTACCGATCCAAACTGTCCTGCCACTTCTACTGCCGATACAAGCTGTCCTACTACTACTACTACTCATGCTACCGATACAAACTGTCCAACTACTACACCTATTCCTACAATCGATACAAACTGCCCTACTGCTACAACTCCTACTAAACTGTCCTACCGCTACAACTCCCAATACCGACACAAACTTCCCTACCGGTACAGCTCCAACTACGGATACAGTCCTTATCCCTTGATCACTACTAGTTATTGTTACTTATCTTATTTGATTTATTGATTAGGAGAGGTGTTCGTATTTAATGAGAATAAAGCTAGGAGTTGATGAGATCATATCACTGCTCAGTTTGTAATAATGGACCTGCTGTGTCGTCCTCCTTTCTGTTATATAACAGTTTGTTAGAAATTTTTCTTGTGGTTTTGTTTCAATTCTGGTTACAGTTACTAGACTCATCTTTGATACAGTGTCTGTAATTGTAATTGCTTTTGATTATCTTTCAATAACAGAAAACAAGTTCATCTTCATCTTACCATTTCTCAGTTTGATATATAGTGTTTTCCTTGCTTATTTGAAGATTCATTGATTAATCTTATAACCGTCATTTTATGTGCACTGTACCATACTAGTACTTTTTTTGATCGATTATACCATACTACTCATAATTGTACATAAGTGCCAAGTGATGGCTATAAGTTTAAATGATGAACAGGGAAAAAGAAATGATTGTTGCTGTTCCACATTTGGTCCTCCAGATATTTCGAATCGAGAGCCCCTTTTTTCCCCAAGGGATTTCTTATGTCAAGGTTATCTAAATTTTTAGAGTTTGAACAAGCATTGAATGAGATCTTGATGAAGTGAAATCCTGGAATCTGCTAAAATGGAAGAAGAAGAAGCTAAGGATTGAGACCTAAGCCAACTAATGGAAGTAGTTCATGCAACCAAGGAGTAAAATAAGCCCAGCTAAAGGCATCAAACTCCCTATTTCTCAGTCTGATCCCGCTAACCGAAGGTATCTCTCTTTCATTTAGGGAGGGAGAAATGTGCATCTTTCTCCATACGAAGCACTTGGTATGCTGAATTGTTGGATCACAAATTAGTTGATTATATTTGGAATATCGCGATGGAATTTAATAACTATAATGATCAAGATATATTGAGTATTTTCTTCTTTTTTTTTGATCGTGAAAGAAAGATTGTATTAGAGAAATAAGAATTTGAGTACAACAAGACCTGAAACAATGAGTATTTTCTGGTATTCTCGAATCAATGTTTAAAGAAAGACCCAGATTATGAATCAATAGTACATGAACATAATTTAAGATATTCTTCACGATCCATTTAATTAGATCCTTTCTGTGGCTTTATTATAGTAGAATAGAGGCAGATGACCGTAAGTAATTGTAGCTCTTATTTAGAATATATATTCTCTTCAAGTTTTTCACCTCAAAGATTTTTCCGTAAAATTGTAGGTGATCACAACTGTTTCTGCTTTTCCATTGAAGCTGATCCTGATGCTGACTCTGAAGCCTGAATTGGCCACCACGGATAACCATCCCTACCCCCATAAACTGGTACGACGCTTGATGGTGTGGATACAGACGTAGATGGTGGTAATTCCACTGGTACAATTGTATATGGTGGTAGTTCCACCGGTACGACTGTAGATGGTGCGGGTTTTCAAAAACGTTGGAAATCCAAGGGACCTGTTGAAGCATACCGTTGGAATGCAAAAACGTTTTGAAAACTGGACTTTCCATTGACGTTCATTTTACACGTTGTTAATCAAAAATAATAATTATGTCATAGTTAATAGTTGTAAATCTGCTTTAAGCTCTCTAAGTGCCTTGCTAATTATTATTATTTTGTATCTTTCGAAGGTGCTATCCTGCCACCCTTTCTTTTCTATATTATCTTTGCCTTTTTCTAAAAAGAAAAGCAATGCGAGTAAAACTAACAAAAAATAGTTCCACATACAATTCTCGGATTTTGAAGTGAATACAAAAAAATGACTTGTTTTCAGGGACTAAAACTAGAGATATATATATTCTCCTGTTTTCTAAAAGTTAAGCCATTTCAAGTTTGCACATTTTTTTAAGGCAGGGAGGAGAATGAGATATTTTGAGACTTAATAACCATGTGATTGTGCTCTTGCATAAAAAATTAGAAAGAGAATTGAAGGCATCGTGAAGAACCTCGCTATACAGCTACGACTATTTTTGTGGTACTCATGCATATAAAGCCTAACCCAGGCCCTTATCCAAATCCAGTCAGTTGGATTGGCCCCAATGCAAAACCCCTCTATACGTACCATGGATTTAATTGGTGTAGTACTCGGCCACATTAACACTGATTCACAGGTCATGAGAATAACGAGGTTAGATTACTGTAATTATGGGGAATTGCTGGTAAAGCTGCTGGATATCTATGCATCGCACGGCATACTGAATTACAGGTTGACTTAATTTAGGTTATGAAAATAGCTCATGAGACAAGCAAGATACTCATATCACTTGCTGGTGCGTACAAATAAGAATGCGCTGAGAATTCTCCTGGTAAGTGCCTCTGGATTTAGCAGCCTCTCATTAACATTTAAATTAATCACCTTGAGGCGCCATATTTTAGTCTTCCTCTATATCTAAACTTTGTTTTGCATTTCTTTAGCACATGAAAACCACTAAAGCTCATCTATACGTAAACTTAGTTTTTTTTTTGTTTTTTTTTTAAAGAAGCAAAATGAAAAGAAATTAAAAAAAAAGTGCCAAGATAGCCCCGTGAAAGATACAAGAAGCGAATAGAGAGTTTACAACCGATTACTCTCGAAACAAAATCGTCCAATCGAAAACAAATTCATCAAGTTTAATGTTTTTAAACGAATCAACATTTATAGACTAACTGAGTAACAACACCTTAATATCTAAAATAAGTGAGCTTAAAGTTTTTCTCCTTTGTTTCTCCGCTATTAGAATGTCATTTGACTCATTTCTTTCCAGACAAACGGACCGCCAAATCGCAAAAGGAAGACAATATCTCAACAAGATAAGTGGCTTGGTTGATATCTTCAAT
>JAJJMB010011049.1:0-112614 GCA_023531105.1 Papaver atlanticum
ATGAGGCAAAATATATTTCGAATCATTTTATAAGATATTGTTCCATTTATTATAAGTTATGTAACAAGCCATCATTTCTCTAGTTCTTACTTGAATTGATAGTCTCATTATCAAAATCGAGTGTTACACAAAATACAAAGGCGGCGGTACACGGTTTGTATCCGCAAAAATGAGGCAAAATATTTTTTGAATCATTTTATGAAATATTGTTCCACTGATTGAAAGCTCTGTAACAAGACATCATTTCTCTAGTTCTGACTTGAATTGATGGTCTCATTATCAAAAACAAATTCAAATATTTTCATAAAAAGCAATCACTTGCTAGTCCAAAACCAGAAAATCAAACCATGAAAGGAATTCCTCACGTCACTCAAAGACACCTAAAAGTAAATAAAATAAAATAAAAGAGAAAGTAGAAAGTATTCAAGGGAAATCGTCCAACAATGGCTCATTCTTCTTGGCGAAAACATCCTTCATATTTTGGAGAGCGGTCTGCTTCAACTTTAACTCCTGGGATAACTTCTCAACTTATGCCTCCTGTTGGTTAATAAAATCCGCGGAAGGAACTTCAGTCATTTCAGTTTGCAGTGTTTGGATTTTGGAAAATCCTTCACAGAACCAGGAGGCGTTGAACTCAAAGTTCACAAACATATCTCGGTGGAACTCCCAGTTTTGAACTACGTCCTCAGAAACGGCGCACCCAGTCGCGCTGCACATGTCATGAATGGAAGATAAAGCTTCCTCGACACGTTTAACCAACGAGAAGCGACTTTTAATCTTCTTAGTCATAGCAATGTGCCCGTGCTTCTTCCATATCTTGGTATACAACTCCGCATACTTAGCCGGCACGCTGAATCCTCCAACCAACACATGGTCTGTGAAGGGAACATCAAAAGGGGGATCGAAAGCGGCTCCAACAACGGGATGCACAACTAATTCTATATCATTCCCGAGAGGTTCTTTGGAGGCGATCACATCTACAGCCATGGACGCAACGTCTCCATTCCCATCAGGAGGGGCAGCATCATCATCCATCTCTGCCTCAAGATTGTTTTCCGTTACGGTTTCGACATGCAATATCACTGGTCAATGTTTGTTTCACATCAAGGGATAAATTATTTTCAGAAAATGTATAGAAGACATACCAGCTCATCTTTGCTAGAATGATCAGACTCTCTACTACGCTTAGAAGTGCTTCGTTCATCACCGTCGAAGCCTGAATCTTGTTCGTCCTCAGCTTCCTCTTTGAGAGACTCAGTATCACCAGATTTCTCTTATGAAGGCGATGTGTTGAGCTGCGTGCGAGTCTAGCAAAAGCATGCACATTCCCGACCCTGCTTTTTTTTTTAAGAGGAAGATGTTTAATGAGGCTGGTTCAAAATGATTAAAATCAGCTGGTTAAGAGAAATCACGTATGTACCTGCATATTGGAAGAATTAAAAATTACCGAAGCTGTTAAAGTCGTTCAAATGCCGCCTGCACGCGTCTTGGACCTCGCCTCTTTCTCCTGGGGACTGGCCCTAGTCCGTTTGCCCGAAGGAAGCGGCTTCAACAGCTTGTGTCGTTTCAAAGTCTTCGGAGAAGGCTTGTCACATGGAACTGTCACAACTACTTCCACGAATTTATGAAAAGATAAGAGCTCTTCTCTCCAGAATTCCTTGTACTTGTCAGTCGCCACTGGTTTTCTTCTAGGGAGCAAGAAGGGGAGGCTCATCTTTGTGGCGAAGAGGCTAGCATCAAAAACAGATAGCAAAAGCTCCGCTGAAGGCGTGGACGGGCGATAAAACGGGACACCCTGATCAAATCCCATATGACGGGCGACCCTGTCAATGTTATACGGAACTACAGTAATTGATCCATTAAAGAAAGACGGAATATATCCCGGCGTGCAGCTTCGCATAAATATGATCTCTTCAAAACTCATATCCTTTCCGTTAGTGTGCAACACTATATCAGGATCGACGGCAAAGGTTTTTGGCTGGACTACAGAAGAATGAAACGGTGCCCACGGACGAAAATATATGGGATGCACGCTGTCGAAAAAATTGATAAGCTTTAACCCAGGCTTTGGGCGCCTCTTCTGCCAACGGAGTATTCTGGAACCTCCATATAAACTGGAGAACGAAGATGCAGGGACAGGAGCATAACCTTTAAAGTTCTCCCATAAGCATGCTTGGAGACAAGCAATGTGGAGATGCAAATCCACCTTCATATATCCGTTGGAAGCATACATGTCCGCTGCCATAGAATCCAGATGTGAGTACAAAGACCCATGGAACAAGCTGCCTAGGGGGAGGACTACGCCTTTCGCCAGCTTAATATCAAACATAATGAGCTTCCATCTTATAGTCTTCTTACCAGATCCATCATCAAAAACGTCTATGGACAGCCACAAGGATAAAAACGCAGCAACACTGAGTACATCATCCAACACTTGGCCTACTTTCGTTTTCGTATGAAACCATTCAGACACCCACCAAGTATAAAAGCATTTTTCATCATTTTCCTTCTGATTATATCCTTCCGCCTTATTCACTAGAGTGGCGAACATCACCTCTTCTTCAGCGGACAACTTAAAGTCAAGATTCCCTGCAACTGGAAGACTCAACAAAACGGCTACACTTTCCAAAGTGATAGTCATTTCTCCCCATCTACATATGACCGTGTGCGTGGAAGGACACCATCAAGAAATGAAAGTGATCAAACCTGCAGCATCTTTCCTAATGCGAAGTGTTGCAGACGCCATGACAGCTTCAACAACTTGTGCTTTAGTCAGGTTATTTTTGATGCGCTCATTGCTCAACATATGACTCATCCATCCTTCATAAGAGCGTAACGGATTATGGCAAATTTTGAAATCCATAGGAGAAGCTCGATACTCTTTCTTTTGGAGACAGAACCTCATCACACGCACTGAAGAAACTGACGGAGCATCCTCTTCATTCTATGAACCTGTGAGGAGGGTTATCTTATGACCAGGATGAGTTCTAATGTTCGGATAGGGCACGACAAAGAGCTTGTCGTTAATGTTTGGCATATCTTTGGAGTTGTTAACGCTTCCCAGCTTGGTGGCATAAATATTTCTAGGTGACATCTTAACAAGAATTCCTTGCGTTCACTTTCAAATAACTACGATGAAGCAAAACGGAAGAGAGTCACTACTTCACGCTAAAAGAGGAATCAAGCACATAATTTCTTATTGAATTCGATATAATCACTGCTAGTCGAACCTCAAAAAAATAAAAGGAATTATGTGGATAACAAACTAGCAAGAACAATGGAAGAGGCCGCGCGCAAACCTTGCTTCAGCCACGAAATACGTGCCCATGGCTGAATGGCGCCAACGGCCGGACGAATGGGGGCTTGCGCCCTTGGAACAAAATTTCACCGTGAGTATTATACCCACGGTCGAAACCTAAAGCAAGGTTTTTGGCACACAAAAAAAAAGAAGAGCAAAACAGCGGCATTCATCTATGATTCTTTGCTCGCCTTTCCAGTAGTCCTAGTGATGTTAATTACTCAGTTATTGATGTTACTTTTGTTCATTACAACACTGCTAACGGAGAGATGCGATTCATATGGGGATAAGTTTCAAGTTCATGAAAGCTACACCTATAGTTAGGGTTCACACCCGCAAAAAAAATAAGAAGAGGAGAACGCATCGCACTTACCTTTTGATGTTTGAAGCTCTCTTGGGGATGGCAGCAACAAAGAAGCACACACTGCCTGGGACGAAGAGGAGCCAACGAGCAAATTAAAAAAAGAAAAAAAAGAAAAAAAAAGGGTCGTCACGCTTTTATACATGAAAGTTTGGCGGAATTCTAACGAAAAAAGGAAACCTTCTTTTCCTTGTACATGGGAAGGGGCAGCTGGGCCCGCCACACCCCGCGACCACGCAAAGTGCTGTCCCGCGCGCCGACGGTCTACTCCTTTCGATAAGCTTGTCCGTTCCTTTCATCTATGTTCCATCTTGTATGTCACCATCCATTGCCTACCCCGCAACAATGTTACTGTTACGTGCTAAGCAGGGGACTTAATGTTGATGGTGGTTTTTAATTTAGGGTTAAAATTGTAAAACCTTGTATTTAATGCGCCGTTATTCTGCAAAGAGACTGAGCCATTCAAAAGTAATGAGTGTCCAGACCTCTTTACTTACACATGTATTGAGCAATTCAACATATTTATGAAATTTACCTAGAATGATGCGTGAAGCAACAATCCCAGATATTCTGTAAATTTTAACCTATTTCATTATTCAATAATGCATGGCCTACCTGGTATTTTTCTATGCTATGTTCCCAGCCGAACTCTCAATATTGGATGACGTGACGATTAATGTTCACTTGCAGCGGAGTAGCATGAATCTCCCGAAATGTCAGTATCGAGACCTGCATGAAAACACTCACGTAGGCTAAACCACTTTCTGATAAAGAGATCAGCATGTTTACACACTTTTTTAATTAAAAGTTAGCGCGATCGAACGCGTTTAAATTCCTTAAGGAAAATCTAGAAAGTCCATATCAGTCTTAAAAAATGATCACGGACACATGATTTGCTACACAATTCAACAGGCCTAGCCTACTCCTAGCGGAACTAGGCGATCATCATGATGACAACCGGCGGGCCCACTAATATCCCGATCGATCGGATTCCATCTAGTACACCCGCAACGCCTTTGAACGCTAACCCTAACATGGGTGATCGCGTTGTTGAAAGATGAGCTCAAACGAGCTAAGACCGGCAAAAACGGTCTCAAAAACATCACGACCGCCCAACTTAGATAGCCTAGTTGGACGGCTTAGATATTCCTTCGAATGATCAAAGAGGTGCTGACGCGTTCATCGACGACCCAACTCCATACCTGGTTGATCGAACTACACATAGCAATCCAAGAGCGCGTCAAACCATTTTCCCAAAGTAGGGCGATCGCGCTCTCTTTAAACCCTAAATTGAGTCAGCGGCATTACACAACTTCCGCAAATCAATCTTGGCTGCCCATCTTCGCCAGCCTAGTCAGATGACCTAGATCCAATTTCAGGAGGCCAACGAGATACTTTCACACTCACCAGGAACCCATCTGTGCATATACCTAATCGACCTGTCCAAATCAGTGGCAAACGCCACAAATCGTTTGGCTCAATGGTAGGGTGGCCGCACGGCTTCAAACACTAAAATACAATCAACGGCAGCATACAACTGCCGCAAATCATCTCATCCGTACAACTTCGCTAGCTTGGTCGGACGGTTTAGATCGGATTCTAGATGGCCAATGGGGTGACGCCGTGATCACCGGCCACCCCTCCTCCACAGATAACGATCGGCCAAGTCATGACTCGTTCATATGATCTCCAAACGATCACTCAAAGGTGGCCATTCACGCTACTTGTATGATTCAACAGCAGTCATTAACTGCCGCAAATCGTCTCAGCCACTCAACTTAGATAGCCGATTTAAGCGGTCCAGATCCAACCTGGATCGACCAATAGGATTTTAGAATGACTACCAGTCGCCACTCTCCTATAGGAACTGATCGGCCACTCCCTGGGATGCGAGCATAGCTCCTACCGACTCCCTGAAAGAGGGTGGTCATGCTCCTTTTAAGACATTCAACTCGTGACTAATATGGACGAGCTCTAAAACAACGATGCTTCCTGCACATCGGTTATTTTTAGCTGATTGTTTAAAAGCGATGCTTTATATACATCGATTATAAACAATATTTTATAAATATTAATTTCACAAATAATTTTATTATTTGACCTAAAAGCATTATGTGCTGCTTTTAGCGGCGAGTCTCACGACTTGACCCATTTACTCGAGACATCAAACATGTCACAAACTGGGGGATGCTCACTGGGGTATTGGTCTGGCGGTTTACAGCGTGCGGCGTGCAACGCGCCCATTACGAGAAAGTGTCAGGAAAGGACGGACGGTTAACAATAATGAGAGTAGTGGGTGAAAGTGTGAGGAGTTTTCCACCATAATGGAAATGTGGTGATCACCACTTTTACACAACCCTACTTCTCTACTGCTTAATCACCTCCACTTCCTATGAGATCAGGGGTGCTCGAACATGACTTGTATAAATAGGTTCTCAACCTATTTTGACAAAAGGACAACAGAAGTGTTATCAACACAGGTATCCAGAAACCATATTATGATACAAGTCATAAAACAACCACACCTTCATAATTCAACATTCTGATCTCAAACACCTTCTTCGCTTCCCTCCCTAAGATCAACTCTTCTCCTTCACTTTGTGAACGAATTGAATCTGGAACGGCCATTTCTTGGTTTAGGCCAGAGTCTTACAGATTGATCTCTCGAATCTAAAAATACTCCCGTGCAGTGCATTTTTTTAGGGTTTGAATTTGTTTCTCATCAAAACACCCTAATTTACCAAAAACATTTGCCAAAACTATAAGTCTTGATTTCTAGTCTACTTATAGCTAAGTCTCGGATTAGGATAGAAAGTGTAGTTGAGCATTAAACTTCACGGCGTTCATCGATTAAAGACGAAGAACTACTAAGGGGAGCTTGTGGAACTTCATCAACAAAAGGTATGTGGAGACTTGAACTCATCTATCACTCAAAAGTCTATCTACTCTATCTCTAATTTGAGACAAAATTCGTATAGCTATATAGACTTCAATTATACACATTTGATATTTGGAGCTGAGTTTAACTCGCTTACATATTTCTCGAAATATGTGTTGGTAAGCTTTCGCTTTAACCAAGTTCATATTATATTCTTGACGAAAGTCAAAAGATGATCATGTGAAAATATCCTAGTAACATCTTACATGATTTGTGTGAGACAGTCAGTCATTTGATGTAGACTCGGAATATTTCGTATTGATCTTTCGATCACTTGAAATTGCTTTGAAGCTAATAGTTTCTGTGAGACAGTTATTCCAGTCTTCCAAGAATGTTTCAATGGTTGAAATGAGAGTTTAGAACAATTGGATTTAAGCATAGTATGCGTACTTGCATATATGTAATCCCTGTCCGGGAACCATGGTATGCATACCCGTATGCATACTGGTTGGTTTGAGAAAGTCCGGGAACCTGGTATGCAAACCGGTACGCATACTGGCGTAAGGTTCAGGTTTGGATGGTATGCGTACCAGTTCGCGTACCGGCGAAACCCAAACTTGGTCCGGCTACTTAAGTACACATACCCATACGCATACCAAAGTGGATGATGTTAAAATCAATTTGTTCATGAACTAATACATTTATATAATAAGGAATGCAATCTTTTGCAAACCGTGGCTATAATGTTCATGACTTGATTCGAGTGAATCAAAATCGATTTTGCTTCAATTGTGTCTTGTATACTTCTATGAGAATATAAACAATTGAACAACTCTAGAACTAGTTTCATTTGAGTCATTTGAACTAGTTATGATTAAGATGAATAAGGTTGATATGAAAGTGTTCATATGGCTTACTTCGGTTAACTATTGTTAAGCCAACAAGGTGTACACGTTTAGGTATGGTTACTCATATCTAAATGAAGGTACATTCAATTTGTGTGTAACAAGCTAAGACCATCTAACGATGGAGATATATTGCTTTGGTTTCAAGCAAACTTAGCTTGGCACTTAGATCATATTTAATCTAACGGTGAATATTGATTGCTTTGTTTCAAAGCTATGAAACCCTGATTTGAAGACTATATAAAAAAGAACTCTAGCAACTAGGAAACCTAATCCCCAGACCTCCTGTGTGATACTAGTTGCGACTAGAGTCCATTCTCCATTAACCTTAGGTTTTTCACGAAACCCTGTAGGTTAACGACTTGAAGACTTCATTGGGATTGTGAAGTCAGACCCAACTATTTTCTCTGTAGTTGCGTGTTATGATCTTGTTGTTTTCTATCGTGATTAAGTACTATCTTCTCTAAGATTTTCTCGAGATTCAATCTCCGATAGGCAAGATAAAAAGTAGTCACAAACATCTTCGTTTCATCGTGTGTGATTCAACAATATCTTGTTTCGCTACCATACGATTAAGATTATTGTGAGGTGACTGATATTTCTAGGCTGTTCTTCGGGAATATAAGTCCGATATATCAATTGGTTCCTGTTCACCTTGACTTATCAAAAGACGAAACAAAACTCATAGGTTTATCTGTGGGAGACAAATTTATCTATACAATAGACTTTTCTGTGTAAGACGGATTGGTTTATAAAGTCTTCGACTTTGGGTCGTAGCAACTCTTAGTTGTGGGTGAGATCTGAAAAAGCGGGGGTCTAACAACCTCACCCAATATTTCGCTTAGCAATCTGTATGGACTAACTCCAATATACTTTTAAGAGAATCAACTAGACAGTCAGACTCAAAGTATATCAAAGAGTTATATCTCAATTTCTCGATTCAATCCTTACTAAAGAAAATACCAATCTGCGAGTCTGATTGAATACAAGAGAAATAAACTTGAACGGTACCAAAGACCAATGTTCAAGGATCAATCAATTTCAATCAACAACAAAAGGTTGGATTTACCAATAGATCGATACAAACGCACAACCTATGATATTTCAATTATATAACAAAATATAATGCAAAAAAGAAATAACACAGACACCAGAAGTTTTGTTAACGAGGAAACCACAAATGCAGAAAAACCCCGTAACCTAGTCCAGATTGAACACCAAATTGTATTAAGCCGCTACAGACACTAGCCTACTACAAACTAACTTCGGTCTGGACTGTAGTTGAACCCCGATCAATCTCACATAGATTCAAGGTAAAGTTGTGCTCCTTACGTCTCTGATCCCAACAGGATAATACGCACTTGATTCCCTTAGCTGATCTCACCCATAACTAAGAGTTGCTACGACCCAAAGTCGAAGACTTTAATAAAAAAAATCTGTATCACACAGAAAACTCTACAGGAATAGATAAATCTGTCTCCCACAGAAATACCTATGAGTTTTGTTCCGTCCTTTGATAAATCAAGGTGAATAGGACCCAATCGATAACCCGGACTTATATTCCCGAAGAACATCCTAGAATTATCAATCACTTCACAATAATCTTAATCGACTAGCGAAACAAGATATTGCGGAATCATAAACGATGAGACGAAGATGTTTGTGACTAGTTTTCTATCTTTCCTATTGGAGAAATTAATCTCAAGCCAATCTTACGATTGCACTCAATCACGATAGAAATAGCAAGATCAGATCACGCAACTACATAGAAAATAGTTGGATCTGGCTTCACAATCCCAATGAAGTCTTTAAGTCGTTAACCTACAGGGTCTCGGTAGAAACCTAAGGTTAAAGGAGAATCGACTCTAGCTTATACAACTAGTATCACACATGAGGTGTGGGGATTAGGTTTCCCAGTTGCTAGAGTTCTCCTTTATATAGTCTCCAAATCAGGGTTTGCAATCTAAGTTACCTTGGTAAAAAAACATTTAATATTCACCGTTAGATTAAAACCTGATTAGATTCAAGCTAATATCTTTCAACCGTTAGATCGAACTTAGCTTGTTATACACAAATGAAATATACGTCATTTAGGTTTAAGTAACCGTACCTAAACGTGTACACTTAGTTGGTTCAACAGTAGTTAACCAAATGGTTAGCCATATGAGCACTTTCATATCAACCTTATTCATCTTCACCATAACTAGTCCAAATGACTCAAATGAACTAGTTCAAGAGTTGTTCAATTGCTTAAATCTTATAGAAGTATACAAGACACAATCGAAGCAAAATCGGTTTTGATTCACTCGAATCGATTCATGAACATTATAGCCACGGTTTGCAAATTGCATTCCTTAATATATAAAAATTGTAGTGCATGAACAAACCAATTTTAGAAAGTAACACACTTAAGTATGCGTACGGGTATGTGTACTTAAGTAACCGTATTTGAGTTTGTTTTGGTTTCCAAACTCAGCAGAAATTCACGGACGTGAACTTTCCGCCAGTATGCGTACGGGTACGCATACTTAGGTAACCGGATTGAGTTGGTTTTGATTTCCAAACTCAGCAGAAATTCACGGACGTGAACTTCCGCCAGTATGCGTACGGGTACGCATACTTTCCCGGTCTCTATCAACCATTTAGTACACACACAAGTATGCATACATTTGGTTCCCGGTTTTGGACTTATACACTAAGGATGTTAAATAGAGGTTATTCACACACTATTCTTCATCAAACCAATTTTCAAGATATTGAAATAATCAACATGACTTTCGTCACTTGTAAAGATGAACTTGGCCAAAGAGAAAGCTTACCAACACATATTTCGAGAAATAGATAAGCGTGATAAACTCGGCTCGAAATAGCAAATGTGTATAGTCGAAGTCTATATAGCAATACGAATTTTGTCTCAAGATAGGAGATAGAGTAGATAGACTTTTGCGTGATAGATAAGTTCAAGTCTCCACATACATTTTTGTCGATGAAGATCCACCAGTTCCTTGAGTAGTTCTTCGTCTTTGCATGATGAACTTCGTGGAGTCTAGAGCTCAACTACACTTTCTATCCTAGTCCGAGACTTAGCTATAAGTAGACTAGAAATCAAGACTTATAGTTTTGGCAACTAAACTTGACAAAAAGCTTGAGATAGCAACGCTTGCGAGTTCGGCCGAGCAATGCTCTAACAATCTCCCCCTTTGTCAATTTTAGTGA
Organism: Papaver atlanticum; assembly: GCA_023531105.1. Lineage (NCBI taxonomy): Eukaryota > Viridiplantae > Streptophyta > Magnoliopsida > Ranunculales > Papaveraceae > Papaver > Papaver atlanticum. The sequence continues at coordinate 10,659 of JAJJMB010011049.1, forward strand.
CCAAATTATCAATATATGTGGAATACAAAATAAAAAAACTTTGCAGCTTCTCTTCCACATGTATGATCTCCTTGGTTCTTCAACATTACTTGAAATCTTCGTCACTTCCAAGTACTCCAATGATTCCGAAGATATTCAATGCAGCATCATCATTGTTGAATATCCGTAGCCATAACAATGAGAAAACAAAAGCTCTCAATCATTGTTACACAGTGCCATAGTATTATTACACAACATCAAAGTTCAATTGTATCACAACTTTGACAACAATACTATGGTGATATGTATTACTCCTCCTTAGTCAATACTTCATCTCACATGAAAACCACTCCCCCTTACATAATGATCCGAAAACCATATGTATTTGTAGTGTGAACTACACATTAATTCTCCCCCTTTTTGTCAATAAAATTGGAAAAGGTACGAAAACTAGTGGGATCCTAATGAAAATTCCATAGACACACTTCATGACCAAAAAAAATCACATATCAACTTTTTAGATGCAATCATATAGCCGAAACTAAATGCATTCATCAAGGAGTTTATAAAGATACAAAATAACCCCTATAATATTCCACAGCCGCACTCCCCATAAAGATTTGTCAATCAAGCACCAATTCAATTAAGAACTCTCCCCCATAAAATGTCATTCCCGAACATGAGCGACCTTAGTTTCACAAGAAAAGAAGGATTTCTTTGGACATCAAATCACATAAGAATATGAATTTGTATCCCAAAATACTCAATAAAATTAATCACAAGAGGACTCATGATTAATTTAATCGGAAATGCTCAACATAAGAGAACTTACGGAGCCGCACAGTATATACATAAAAATATGGATCAGGGAAAATTATACTGCGGAATAAACAAAGATTCATTCTATCTTTCATCACTATTTGCACAATGACATACAATAGACTTAATCTTTGTAATCAAAAGCTCATCCATTCTTCCATCAATATTTGCATAATGACATAAAAGGCTTAACTTTTGTTTGTCAAAAGTTCATTCAATCTTTTATCAATACTTGCACATCGACATATGAAAGACTTAACTTTTGACAACGTATGTGACAATCATAGTTCACGGATGCAAACACACATATCCCATAACAAATTGCAATATATAAAACCATAAAGATTAATACTGCAAAAATCGTCTTCCAAACAAACTTTAGAATTTAAATAAATAAATCTATTAACATTGAAGATGAAAACGTTGGACATAGCTATGTGTAATCACAATAATGGCTATTCCAAACTTTAGTTATTCTTTTTAAAAACATAAGAATAAAATTCTCATAAGAAGCTTTCCTAGAACAAATAATAGAAAATCAAGATTCTTTGATAACTTCATACCTTTGAAAGGGTCCATCATAGAAGGTATAACTGATGTCCTTGATTTTCTTGACCTTAGAGATTCCATGTTCATGCGTTGGAACATTAACTTTTCGATCAACAATACGGGCAAGATGCCTGGCTTTGACACAGTCCATGATGAGCTTCTTCTGATTCTTGATCAAGATGTTTTGATTTTCAAGGATTTTGGCCTGACCATCAATAAGCTGATTTATTTGCAGTTGAAGATTTGCAAACTCGACCCTAGAGTCATTCTGAAAAAGAATTAAATCCTTGACAGATTCTCCAACCCAGGAGTTATACTCTTTCCTTTCAATCATCCTTTTCAAGACAAGTTCTTGAACAGAATCGCATCCTTTATTGTCTTCTTCCATCTCAAGATTCTCAACTTCTTGAGGTCTTGAGGAGTTTTCCATACCCTTTTTTTTTTATTAGGGAAGGCAAAAATAATATAAGATATATATATATATACATGTTTTTCAACTAAGAGATGGACACCCTTGTTGTGGAAACCCTAAAACTCCCAAGAAAGACACGGACGTTCGTGGACTGGTTAAAAAAAAACTGATGAAAATAAAGGAAATACCTCTGTTTTCATATATCTCACATCATCATGACTCAATAATTAAACATTTAATCAGAGTCATAAGAGTGATATTTACCGACACCGAGTCAAGAGACTCTACTTTTTCATCAAGAAGGAAAAACAGCATAGTCAATCCCAACACAGATGGAAAACTACAGTAGACTTGAGTATCCCCAAAAATCATTCTTGATCTCACTATGAGTGTTAAGGGATGAGTTGTAAATTCCTTCTGAAGGTTTGAACCTGGTATTCCTTACCCTCCTTCGGTTATTTTTTATTCCGTAAGAATTTAACATAACCTTGTCAGGTGATCCGTCAGAACTATTTTTCTGAGGATTAAGTCTAGGACCTCTAGAAATAGGTTCCAGAGAATTAGAAGAGACATGTCTCCACCATCTAGACTTAGATTTACCAGACATATTCTCATAAACACTGGGAATGTGTTTTATCGTGGTGTAAGAACTAGCACCATACGGAGAGACACGATTCTTGTGAGGATTTTGAGATGAGTGATCATTGAAAATCCTTTTATGAGAATTCTGGTTTTTTGCAGGAATGAAATCCATTGTATATGCCGTCATACGATTTACACGGTTGACAGTAAAAAGAAGAAGATTTTAAAGATCAGAAATCTGTTTCTTTCTAGCAAAACAATGTTGAACATAGTGATTCATTTTCCCATAGAAGGAACATGTTCGTGGAAGAGAAACATTGGAAGGAACATGTTTCAAATTCATATCCCTATTAGAAGATTGCAAGAAATGTAAGCATTTCTTAGCAGGAACTTCCTTTGGAGAGCTTTTCTTCATATACTGTAATTCTGTCTGAGAATTAGAGATTGGTACAGAAGAATTTCTCGTTAACACAGAGTTTTCCTTTTTTAAGGATTTACACTATTCCTGGGCAAGAATAAGGGATGTACCCATTTTCGCTTTTTTAACACGAAGTCTGTTTAGATCAGATGAATGCGTCTCGATCAAACATTTTTCTCTAATTGAGTCTTCTTTAACAATATCCTCAAGAACACTAATCTTTTCACGCTGTAGGGTAGTTTCTTGAATTAGTTTTTCGATATTATTAGAAAAGGACTCAATGATATTGTAGAGTTGTCGTTCTCGACCAAAAGACTTTTCAAATTTATCAATGAGCTGAGTATGATTATGAAAATCAATAATCTCAGTAATTTTTTCTGAGATTCTAGTGAGATCCATTTCAGCTTTTGAAAAAGTGTCAAATGTCTCATTTGAGGAAAAGTTATCAGAATCTGATAAGACAACCTTTCTACCTCGGGATTCAGAAGAATCAGCTAAGGAGTTATCCATTGAGGCAATCCCAAGACATTTGGCATAATTAAAAGCTTTAGAGGACATTCTGATGTGCGTAAGAGCAAGAGATGAACTTCTTGTCCACAGAGTTAGATTGCTACAAACAAAGACTTATAAGGTCTTTAAACGTGTTTGCCTGCTCTGATACCAATTGAAAAAATGGGGGTCTAACAACCTCACCCAATATTTTGCTTAGCAATCTGTATGGACTAACTCCAATATACTTTTAAGAGAATCAACTAGACAGTCAGACTCAAAGTATATCAAAGAGTTATATCTTTATTTATCGATTCAATCTTTACTTAAGCAAATACCAATCTGCAAGTCTGATTGAATACAAGAGAAATAAACTTGAACGGTACCAAAGACCAATGTTCAAGGATCAATCAATTTCAATCAACAACCAAAGGTTGGATTTACCAATTGATCGATACAAACGCACAACCTGCGATATTTCAATTATATAACAAAATATAATGCGGAAAAGAAATAACACAGACACCATAAATTTTTTCAACGAGGAAACCGAAAATGCAGTAAAACCCCAGGACCTAGTCCAGATTGAACACCACACTGTATTAAGCCGCTACAGACACAATCCTACTACAAACTAACTTCAGTCTGGACTGTAGTTAACCCCAATCAATCTCACACTGATTCAAGGTACAGTTGCGCTCCTTACGTCTCTGATACAAGCAGGATACTACGCACTTGGTTCCCTTAGCTGATCTCACCCACAACTAAGAGTTGCTACGACCCAAAGTCGAAGACTTTAATAAACAAATCTGTATCACACAAAAAACTCTACAGGAATAGATAAATCTGTCTCCCACAAAAATACCTACGAGTTTTTTCCGTCTTTTGATAAATCAATGTGAACAGGAACAAATTGATAACCCGGACTATATTCCCGAAGAACAGCCTAGAATTATCAATCATCTCACAATAATCTTAATCGACTAGCGAAATAAGATATTGCGGAATCACAAACGATGAGACGAAGATGTTTGTGACTACTTTTCTATCTTGCCTATCTGAGAAATTAATCTCAAGCCAATCTTACGATTGCACTCAATCATGATAGAAACAGCAAGATCGGATCACGCAACTATAGAGAAAATAGTTGGGTCTGGCTTCACAATCCCAATGAAGTCTTTAAGTCGTTAACCTATAGGGTCTCGGTAGAAACCTAAGGTTAAAGGAGAATCGACTCTAGTTTATACAACTAGTATCACACAGGAGGTGTGGGGATTAGGTTTCCCAGTTGCTAGAGTTCTCCTTTATATAGTCTCCAAATCAGGGTTTGCAATCTAAGTTACCTTGGTAACAAAGCATTCAATATTCACCGTTAGATGAAAACCTGATTAGATTCAAGCTAATATCTTTCAACCGTTAGATCAAACTTAGCTTGTTATACAAAAATGAAATATATGTCATTTAGGTTTGAGTAACCGTACCTAAACGTGTACACTTAGTTGGTTCAACAGTAGTTAACCAAATGGTTAGCTATATGAGCACTTTCATATCAACCTTATTCATCTTCACCATAACTAGTCCAAATGACTCAAATGAACTAGTTCAAAAGTTGTCAATTGCTTAGATCTTATAGAAGTATACAAGACATAATTGAAGCAAAATCGGTTTTGATTCACTCGAATCGATTCATGAACATTATAGCCACAGTTTGCAAATTGCATTCCTTAATATATAAAAAATTAGTTCATGAACAAACCAATTTTAGAAAGTAACACACTTAAGTATGCGTACGGGTATGCGTACTTAAATAACCGGATTTGAGTTTGTTTTGGTTTCCCAACTCAGCAGAAATTCACGGACGAGAACTTTCCTCAAGTATGCGTACGGGTATGCATACTTAGGTAACCGGATTGAGTTGGTTTTGATTTCCAAACTCAGCAGAAATTCACGGACGTGAACTTACGCCAGTATGCGTACGGGTACGCATACTTACCCAGTCTCCATCAACCATTTAGTACACACACAGGTATGCATACATTTGGTTCCCGATTTTGGACTTATACACTAATGCGTGGACACATTATATGCTTATATCCAAAGATGGTTACATGTTCTAAACTCTTTATTTCAATCATTGAAACATTCTTAGAGGATGTTAAATAGAGGTTATTCACACACTATTCTTCATCAAAGAAATTTTCAAGATATTGAAATAATCAACATGACTTTCGTCACTTGTAAAGATGAACTTGGCCAAAGCGAAAGCTTACCAACACATATTTCGAGAAATAGATAAGCGAGATAAACTCGGCTCGAAATAGCAAATGTGTATAATCGAAGTGTATATTGTAATACGAATTTTGTCTCAAGATAGGAGATAGAGTAGATAGATAAGTTCAAGTCTCCACATAGCTTTTTGTCGATGGAGATCCACCAGTTTCTTGAGTAGTTATTCGTCTTTGCATGATGAACGCCGTGGAGTCTAGAGCTCAACTACACTTTCTATCCTAGTCCGAGACTTAGCTATAAGTAGACTAGAAATCAAAACTTATAGTTTTGGAAACTAAACTTGACAACAAGATTGAGATAGCAACGCTTGCGAGTTCGACCGAGCAATGCTCTAACAAGATCAGCTAAGGGAATCAAGTGCGTAGAGTCCTGCTGGGATTCAGAGACGTAAGGAGCGCAACTGTACCTTGATCAGTGTGAGATTGGTTAGGGCTCAACTACATTCCAGTCCGAAGTTAACTTTGAGTAGGCTAGTATCTGTAGCGACTTAATACAGTGTGGTGTTCAAATCTGGACTAGTTCCCGGGGTTTTTCTGCATTTTCGGTTTCCTCGTTAACAAAATTTATGGTGTCTGTGTTATTTCTTTTCCGCATTATATTTGGTTATATAATTGAAATATCACAGGTTGTGCGTAGTTCAATCAATTAGCGAATCCAACCTTTGGTTGTTGATTATATTGATTGACACTTGAACATTGGTCTTTGGTACCATTCAAGTTGTTTCACATACTAATCAGGCTCACGAATTTCTATCTGTTGGATTTTCTGATTACATTGTGAAACAGAGATATAAATCTTGGATATATTTCCATTGATTGAGTCTGACTGTCTAGTTGATTCTCTTGGAATTATATTGGAGTTGTCCATACAGATTGCTAAGCGAAATATTGGATGTGGTTGTTGTACCCCCGCTTTTTCAAATATAGATCTCAAAGAGAAATATAGAAAATGCCAATCTCACGCAACTAATCAATCAGATCTATCAAAGATAAACTGATTCTAATTGGATCCCAGTCGATCAAGGTTTGTACACTAAATCCACAAGATACGAAAACTAATAAAAATTCTTCTTTGTCTTCAAATCATCTATTGCCTTCAAATACCTGCACAACACCACTTGAATCTCTTCTGATCAATCACGCAAAAAACGGAGTCTGTTAACAATGGATTATCACAAGATTTCTTTAGTTCTAACAACGGCTCTAAAGATCCTGTCGATACTTTGATCTAGTCTAAGTGAATATTATATCAGAAGAGAAGATTCTCAAGAATAAACAAACTAAATGTAATAAAAGTTTCAACAACCATTAGTCAATCAAATCAATCGAAAACTAATAACACTACAATTATCTAGTTTCCCACCAATGGTACTCATAGAGCTTCTTGATCCTACATAAGTCTTTAGACGAGCGGTCGTAAGAGATTTCACCTAATTAGGATACTTTCCTCTCCGATTAGACGGCTCCACCAGTAACAACAAGAAATGAAGTTTTCCTGGGTCTTACGATAGTTTTCAAGAAATGCAAACTTAGGTATTTATAGACCAAGGATGTTTGGAAACCAAGGAATTTCCAAAACCGAAAATATACTCAAGATATGTTTTGACATACCAACGCATGGTGAGTTCAACCGAGCTATGCTCTAACAATCTCCCCCTTTGTCAATTTTAGTAACAAAACTCTTATTACATATGGAGCTAAACGAATTACAAAATAATTCATTTTACATATGCTTGATTCCAAGTTTAAACAACACAATAACCTGCATATATTCAATCAATAAATTTCGTTGTTGACATTTGAATAACAAAAGATTTTACTCCCCCTAAAGGTAAGCTAGGTAAATATTCAATCCGAACATCTTTGTTATTCCCCATTTGTAGTAAGAATTACTACACAACAATATGATATGTTTCTCCCCCTTAGTCAATGATTTAATATTTCATTAGATATAACGTTTAAGCACAATTGTTCTTTCCTTAGTGATTAAAAATCACTTGTTTACTCTATATATTTCTCCCCCTTGATAGACGCATTTATGTGTCTATTTTCATCTCTTTTATGTATAGTGTTAGTACCCATTTTTGCACTAATTTTGGTATTTTATCCCTTGTAGGTGTATTTTGGAAAAATAGGCTTTTGCGGCGAAATTGGCTCAAAAAGTTGTTAAAGGCTCCTGGGAGGACATTTGCTATTCGGACTCTCACTTTGGATAAGGGGTAACCCATTTCCAAGTAGCTGCTAAGTACAGACCGGGACTGGATAGGGGGAGGTCACATTTCTTCACGTTTTCAAAAACAGAAAATGGCGGGAATTTGTTTTTTTTCACAGACGATTTTTGGATGGATTGTTGATCGATTTTTATGGAGATTAAAGGGCTGAATTTGATTGGGTTTGTTCCTATGGACCTAACAGGCGAGGTAAGGGTGTTGGAATGGATCCAAAGTGGCTAGAACTCGAATTGGAAGCGAAAAATGGTTAAAATATCACGTTCTATTTTTGGGAAGTTTCTTGGTTTATTTTTGGAAATTTACATGAAGAAGAGGAAGGAAACTCTTATTAAAGACTTGTTTCTATCAAGGGAGGAGTTTGGACAGCTTGGATTGACTGAGTACACGTGAAACAGAAATCAAAAAGGAAATAACGTAACGTGCTGTGGAGGAAAAAAACCAAAGTTATTCTCGAATTTTGTTTGCTCTACTATGTATAAAAGGGTTGGTTAGAGTCCTAGGAAGAAAAGGAGGAAGTTAGGGGAAGTTTAGAGCCTTAGAGAAGCTAGAAAAATCATTGGAAGAAAACACGTTTCTGCTGGTGCAAACTGTGCCGGAGAAAACGAAGAACATAAACAGCAGAAAAAGAAAGTCGCAGATTCTGTGACCGTAACTTTCAAATTTTAAACCTTTTGTAACAATTTTTCCAACAGTTATCTTCAGTTCGCAACGGTTTCGCTGTAGAAATAGGTTCTGTAACAATTATATTAGTTACAGAACCCGCTGTTTAGAACTTTTCACTCTTTTCATCAACTTTTGAACACCAAAGATGTATTTTGAGCAAGAGATTAATATGAGGAGCTAAACCCCTTAGCCGAGGCGACGGAGGAAGCCATTGTTCCATGAAAAGTGGTATAATTCTATTTTTATTATTTATTGCAATTATTTTACATGATTTTTTCCATAGAACTTAAAAGAAAAATTGGTTTTTATTGAGTAGTTGTGAAGTGTTTTGATGGGACATGCTTGGTTTTAATACTTTTGATGTTTCATGCTTCGTGCTTACAATTATTACTTCAAGAACCAAATTAGAGGCAAATATTAGAGTCAACTTAAAGAAAAATATTGCATGAATATTGATTAGAATTTATCAAATAATTGGTCAATGGTGGAATCCAAAGTCTCGGTGTCTTTTTTATAATTTGATACAATTTTATTTTAGTTAATTTGAGTCTAAAAGAATCCTTCACAAGTTCGAGAATCGAATCCTATTACCACCACTTTCACTACAACTTAAAATTCACATTACCCCTTTTTGTCACAGAATAACAAAGGTTCGAGCAAATAAAGGATAAACCGAAAGGATCTTACAAATCTAAAAGACTTGTAAACAACCTACAAGAGTTAAGCATGAAGGTTTCACATACCACTTTAGATAACCAATATTAAAACCAAAACTACAAAGTAATTTAGTTTCAATATGTTATCAAGGAAACAATTGCCCGAAGCAATTTTCCCTAATAGTCTAACAAATCGACTAAGAAACTTAATTTCCTTGTTAGACCGATTGCAAATCCACTCGCTTATTTCGATAAGACCAAAATAAAGATCAGAATTAACTTTATTTCTCTCATCATGATTTAATTATTCAGACAAGAACTTAGACCTTTCCCTTAAGACAAGACAAATACTAGGTTAGTTAACTAGTTTTTCTTGTCAAGGCATTCGATTAGACTTGAATAACCGAATCCTCCAATTTGATAAGTCTAACTAAGATCAGAATTAACTTAGTTTCTCTTATCCGGAATCAATTGGACTAAACAAATGATCCCGTATTTTGTTAATCCTTAAACAATACATACAAATCAAAATAAATTGACTTGCACAATTATTTTCTTAACCGGAAGCAATTGAAACAAACATACACATTACAGCACCGCAATTGCACCGAATTTCGTTAAGCAAAAACACTTGATACCCAACAATAAAGAAGATACCAAACAATAAGCCAAATAAATTGACACAAATTTTCTTAACCGGAAAGAATTGAATCACACACACATCCATACACAATATAATGGAACATATCAATTGTACCGAAATTTTGTTAAGCAAAAGAAAAATATATGCAATATATACAGGGTTTTCTTAAATAGGAAAACGTTTAACTAACAAATTCGTTACCTCAAATTCCACAACCTCTTATACCCAGAAAGATATATCATTAAGCACTAGTTCAAATAAGTACTCTCCCACAGTGTGTTGTCATCCTCTCGCAAGAACAAAAAAACAACAACAAAAGCAACCTTTACCAGAGAAAGGTTGAATCGGTTTTAACTAATGCGTGCCAATAGCAAAAGTTGAAAACCCGAAACACATATGTTATGCTAAACACAACTCATGAAAACACAAATTGATTCGACATATTGTGACTTTTCACATATGAGTTTCAATCAGAACACCTTATGATCCTTTTATAAAGCCTACCAACATGGGCTAGAACTTAATCCCGCTAAATCAAAAAGCCACACAAATCATAAGGGTTACATTCATATGAGATCTAATATTAAGGTTAATAAAAACCGAAATCAGACATCCCATAAACCGAATACACATAGCAAAAATATAAACATTCATTCACAGGCTATGTAATCGGTAACTATCACACAAAAATTATAAAATAATAATTTTATTCATAAATACTAATCATGATAGTTTTATTCAAAATAGACCTTATACAATAATTGAAGTAAATCAAAACATTGATGTCTATTTTCTGGATCAAGTATTACAGCATATAACTTAATCCCTAGTGATGCTCTGATTTTTCACTGAGGTTTCTTCAGTGTTCAAACTCTTGAAGCTTGTCTCAAGAGACTTGTCAGCAACCACTTCTTGTTTTTCAAACTTTTCAACTTGTTCCTTCATGTCTGCAAGATCAGCTTTTGTTTCTTCAATCCTTTCCTTTAGCCAATCTTGATTTTGAACCGTTATTATGAGATTGGTTCTTAGTTCTTCAAAACCATGGATATAGTTTACCAAACTCTCAGAAGGTATCCACTTGGTTTCTTTTGGATCTTGAAGGTTGTAAGCCAACAGACACGACTCATCTTGGGATCCAGTAGAACTATCAGATTCATAATCAGACATGATTTTTGATATGATCTTCTTCTTCCTTTCTGTATTGATTCCTTGACAATCCTTAACTCTTTGAGCTTCCTCCTTATTTACCTTTGTAATACTGCGAGTTATTGGAGGCATGCTCAAGGATTTAAATAAGAATTAATCAGGTTTTCTCAATACAAGCATGATAAAGTTTCTCTTAAGAAGAGACAACTTTCGGACCGAAATATCCAGGAATTTCCGAAAATATATTTTGTTTCCTGTGTCTGAAATTCTCATGCTGGAAGGTTATTAAAATTCAAAAAAATTCAAATAAAACCTGATTATGGAAGATCATGATAAACATGAACAACAATTTTTTAAGACAAAATAGATTCGCAGATTATCAAAATTTGTCACCGATTAAACACAAAAACATGTGTTCTCGTTTTATGTGCTTCCTCATCCCAAAAGTTATGAGAACGAACTTGGATGAGGGTGCACATCCTCCATACAACTAGGTTGTATCGAAGTAAGCTTTATCATGCATACAACGAGTATCAGAAACATAGTTCATGTTTCTCTTTAGAGGTTTCTGCCCAAAGTATTTTCTCCCAAGAAGGTGATCCTTCCTTGATCTAAAGGCATGATCATGAGGAGAAACTGTACTGATGTGAAAATTTTCAGAGATAGATAGATCCCTCTTAATTCTATTAATGAGATTTTCATATGATTTTCTCATTCTAAGGATTTCCTTATTATGCACATCAGCTTGATCATCGGAAACAATTATTCAAAATCTTCCATGATTGTTTCTTTCGGCAGAAATTATTTCCTTCCCTTTCTTCTGGAATCGATCAGTAGGTGAACTACCTTCATGTAAAAAGATACTGTTTCGACATGAGTGCGGTGGAACCTTTTTCCAGAAGTGATTATCAACTCTTTCATATGATTCTTTTGAGTTGATTTTATCGGGTTGGGGTATATTTTGTCTTTCTACTGAGGTATGATCTTTCAGTTTTTTAAGACAAGATACTTTTTTTAATACTTTTATAATAGTATTTTGAAGAAGTATAAGTTTCCTGTCAAATGACTGAAAGTTGTATTCCTTAAGATCTTTCTCACGGAATCGGTTCAAAGTTTCATTTGGACAAGATTTCGTTTGATCATCAGTAGCTGTAGAAGATGGTTTTTCATTCTCTTCTGACTTGATGTAGTTAGGCAGACTACCAGCATCATGATCTGTTTCAGACGTGATCAAACAAGTCTTGCTATCACAATCTGTAAAAGTCAAGCAAGGACTTTTGGTTTCCTCATCATAAGAAACTATAATAGAATCATTAGTCAGAGTCATAGGATGAACCTCATCCATATTCTCTTTGGCTAGAATATTTAGTTGAATGTCCTCTTCTATGATCTCTTGCTTAAGAAGATTAGATTCTGTCTTTAATATTAGTATCTTTGTAGACAGATATCTTATAGGCTTTAGTAGCTTCACCAACTCTTTATCAACACCTTCTTTTCCATCAGAGATAGACTCAGATGTACTCTTAATTTTTATAACTCCTGGATCATGAGTTAACGAAGTAGTAACATCTTCAACTTTTGAGTATTCACAATCTTGCATAATGTTAACTGAATCACTTATTAGATTCAATTCTTATAGGTTGGATCGCACCAAACACAAATTGTTAGATCTTTTCGTGTTTTCCTGCTCTGATACCAATTAAAAAGACGAGGGTACCCTACAATCTTTTTTTTCAACCTATAAGTCCTCTACCGAATGTGATCGTCTATGGACAAAGTCGAGACAATACGACAATTCGGTTCACACTTCATGTGATTGTCTATGGATACGAGATCGAGACAATACAACAACAAGATAACTTGTGTGATTGACTATGGATACAAGATCGAGACAATACTACAACAAAGTGTGTTACTCGATAATAGGTTCGGTAATAACCAAACTATATAGGATCACTATCAAGTAATGCAGAGTTAACGTATATGTGTATTTTACTTTATTATAATAAAAAATTATAATGCGGAAATCAAAGTAAAAAACACAACAATATTTTGTTACCGAGGAAGCCGCAAATGCATAAAAACACTGGGACCTAGTCCAGCTTTGAATACCCTCAGAATTAAGCCGCTATACAAAATCCAATACCAACTTCGTATAGTTGAGACCAAGCAGACTACCCCTAGCTACTTAATTCCCTCAGTATCCATGCGCCTTTGACTTCTAGAGTCACGCACGTGAATAGCAAGTCCTTTGGATCATATTCCACACAGCAAAGGAAGAATCTGTTTGGTAGCCACTCTAATCAATCTTGTTAAAGATTAAGATGGGTCGTTGACAAAGGCTCTTCCGTTTAATCTAATAAACTCCTTTGTCTGGTTAGAACAATCTAACTTTAACTACCGAAATAGTCAAGTATAGATTCACACTCAATTAAAATAAATCTCAAAGGGAAATATAGTGAATGCCGATCTCACGCAACTAATCAATCGAATAAATACGATTCTAGTTGGATCCCAGACGATCAAGGTTTGTGCACACAATTCACAAGATACGAAAACCAATAAGAAATCTTCTTCGTCTTCAAATCATCTTTAATCTCCAATAACCTGCACAACACCACTTGAATCTCTTGTGATCAATCACGCACATAACTGAGTTTATTAACAATGGATTATCACAAGATGTCTTCAGATCTAACAACAGTTCTAAAGATCACGTCGATACTTCGATCTAGTTTGAGTGAATCTTATATCAGAAGAGAAGATTCTCAAGAATAAACAAACTAGGTGCAATCAAAGTTTCAACAAACGTTAGTCAATCAAATCAATCGAAAACTAATAACACTGCATCTAGTTTCCCCCTAACGGTACTCGTAGAACTTCTTGATCCCACAGAAGTCTCTAAATGAGCGGTCGTAAGAGATTTCACCTAATTAGGATATATTTCTCTCCGAATAAACGACTCCACCAGAAACAACAAGAAATGAAGTTTTCCTGCCTCTTAGGATAGTTTGCTAGAAATGCTCAAGATATGCAATGAATGGAAAAATCCGGTTTTCCTCATTCCAATAAATGCTTGTCCAATATTTCTGAAATCTCTCAATAGAATATCTCCAATTAGTAAATGCACATTACTAATTTTTATTCTCTAGAGATATGCATTAATTGCTGGTAATTAAAGCATATAAAACCAAAAACCTTAATTAAAAGCTTCTTAATTTATTTCGGCACAGGATCACCTTGAGTACTAAGTAATATCTTTGAACAATAAATGATAAGAGTTACTGCTCATGTTCAAAGTATGTTGACATCTTTTCACTGCAAATCCTTATTTCATATTTACATGGATTTGCTTTCTTGGAATCGGTTATGCCACACTTCCAAACAAGTTTAGAATTGGTTCATCTGTTTTCCAAGACTACTATGTGATTGATCAAACACCAAATCACATACATGGGTTCAATCGGTTCTACCAATCACTAGGATCGGTTATACCTAATTATGGAAACTCTTGTGATCGATCACACTAGTCACTAGGATCGGTTACACCAGTTACAAGGATCGGTTCCATCTACACATGGTATTACTTTTGATCGGTCACACCAGTTACCAGGACCGGTTACACCAATTACAAGAATCGGCCACATACACACTCATGATCGGTCACACCAATTACTAGGATCGGTCACACTAATAACAAGGATCGATCATACCGTCATATGGTGATTACTTAGGTCAGTTACACCAATTAACAAAAACCAGTCATACCAAATCATAAGTCAGGCATTGTGATTAGTTATACCAAGATACATAACATAAGTTAAGATCGGTTTTATCATCTCACATATATTTGTCATCCAAAGATTTGCAATGAATAGCCGGACCAATAAGCCTAATGATTTTCCTTTCGATTCACGAAACAAGTTCATGAATGTACTTCCTTTAAACAAAAGTAAAACATTGTTTCCTAGGATGAAATCTTCACCACAACCCATTCACATAATCATAACAATATATACAAGATTATGTCGATATCATATCTACGAAGTTCAAAAATAAGTGTTATACTTCGTAGTCTAATTCCCTAATACTATGATCATGTCACATCACTAGAGTATTATACAATATCTACAGTATATACAGCTTCGCAGTTATGTTTTCAATATAGCACGACTTGAAAGATACGTTAAGAATGAAACATTTCAAGTCAATATTACTAACCTCAAGTGGAATGATGATGTCGTCGTTTTATTTCGTTACTTCTTCACATTCTTTATTTCTTCGGAGTAATACTTGTATGTCTCAACATTCCTAGACTTTCTAGTCTAACCTAAACGAAGTTGACTCTAGTATTTAATCAAGCGACTCTAGATGAGTTTTGATACTAAAATATGACAAAAAAACTTGACATACCAACGCTTGGTGAGTTCAACTGAGGTATGCTCTAACACAGTGGCTAACTCTATTTCCTAATGCCAGCCTTAGACATCTCAGTCATCCAGGTTCAGACCACTGTTCCATTCTTCTCAACACTCTTATTCCTAGCCAAAATGGTTTTAGACCATTCAAGTTTTTTGGTCTCTATCACAAAGAGTAGAAATGCAGAGACATTATTGAAACCTCTTGGGAGACTACTTTCCTGGCCTCTAAGGCTTTTGTCCTAGTCAACAGATTAGCTACTGTTAAACATGAGGTTAGTAGATGGAATAGAAATGATTTTTGTAATATTAGGAACAATCTGACCAGTATGAATAACAAATTAGATAACATTATGGCCAACCCGAATGTTAGGTTAAATGATGAAAACCTTCTGGAAACTAAGGATAAAATTCAAAAACTCCATAATTATGAGAAAGAATTCTGGAAAGTTAAAGAAAGGGAGAATACCATCCTCTTAGGAGATAGAAACACTCACTGCTTCCACCAAAATGCGGTGATTATAAAAAGGAGAAACAAACATCTTAGGTTTATATGATAGTAATCATATTTGGGTGGAAGGTATGGACAAGATTTCTAACTGCCTGAATGTCCACTTTGAATCTCTTCTCACCACTTTTGCCCCTATTATTAATGATGACATTGTTAATCTCGTTCCCACTTTGATCAAGAATGATGAAAACATTAAGCTCATGGAAGCTCCTTCGGAAACTGAGGTCCATGATGCTTTGTTTGGCATGCAACCTAACTCGAGCCTAGGGTCTGTTGGTTTCCCTGCCTGTTTTTTCCAAAAAAACTGGCATATAGTTAAAAAGGATATCCTAGACATTGTTCTGGCCTTCTTCAATAATGCATATGTTAACCCAACTGAACTAGACCTACATATCTCTCATCCCTAAGGTTCCATCCTGTTGATCCTTAAGATTATAGATCTATTAGTCTTTGTAATATAGCTTATAAGATTATATCAAAACTTATAGCTAATAGGCTCAAACCTTTCCTTGATAGGCTTATCTCTCGTTATCAGCCGGCCTTCATCAAACAGCGACTTATCTCAGACAACATTCTTGTTGGTCATGAGATATTTCACGCTATGAGAAGGAAAAAAAAACTAACACCGATTTCATGGGGTTAACAATCGACATGTCTAAGGCCTTTGACCGTATGGAATGGGATTTTGTAATTGCCATTCTGCGTAAAATGGGTTTTTCTGATTCCTGGTGCAATCTCATATTCCAGTGCATTAACACTAGTCAATCGGCTATTTTTATTAATGGCGTCCTCTGCAAACCATTCAAACCCACCAGAGGATTAAGACAAGGGGATCCATTATCCCCCTATCTGTTCATCCTCTGTATGGAGTCTTTATATAAAACCCTGTTGAATGCTCTAGGGGCCTAATTACTGGTTTTAAAATTAATAAAAACTGTCTTTTGATCTGTCATCTGCTTTTTGCCTGAAGGCGTTAAGCCCTCTCAACAAACAATTATGTAGGAGGACCGCCCAATTATGTAATTCTACATAGAGGTCACGATGAAATGTGTAGCATCGAACGCTCATCTAGTGGGAGGCCTTTCGAGAAACATATTCATCATGGCTCTGAGAGGAACTCGATCAGAGATCGTGAAACGGTTCACGGATCGTAAAATATGAATCGTCACATGCGTTCCTGAAGCCAGGTCAAAAACATGCAGTATCATGATTTTACGATTTTGACCTTTGTCGAAAATCCACCATCAACGTTAAGTCCCCTGCTTAGTGAGGGACAGTCATGTTCCACAGTAAGCATTAAATGGTGATTTTCCGGTTGACGAGATAAGCAGTTAAACTCAATCGTACAAAGGTATTTTAAGAATCCCCGATTTTCTCCAATGGTGTCATGTACGAGCAAATGCCCAGGTAAGGACCCTGACAGTATGATAGAGTGTCATCCCGTGAGCACGGAGATGAAGCACTGCTGATTTGGATGGTCGGACGTCCAGTTTTGGTCGGTTTAGCGTTTATGGGCCCGTCCCGAAAAAGGAAATCTTTGTTTTATTAGGTTTTGGAAATAAAATTGTTATAAAAGGGAAGAGACCCTAATTTTTTTTAATTTTTTTTAACAAAGGACCGACCATTCTCCCTCCACCCTCTCACGTCCGAGCAGAGCAAAGGAGACAAAAAAAATTTGCCGGAGTTGTTGCCGCCGGTCGCCGTCGACGAACTTCCGACCGATCAAAGGTGAGTTTTTTTTTTTTTTTTTTTTGTTCTGTGATGTTAGTCATGAGTTGTTTGAAAACAAAATTTCATAAATATACATGCATGTGTAGGTTTTGTGAAATTTTTTTATAGAAAATATATGCCTGTTCGTTAGTTAGTTTAAGAAACGAGCAATAACCCCTAATATGAAAGAGATACATATGTTATTGAATAGACATGGTCTAGTTGCTGTAGATAAATTTTTTTTTGGGAGGTTTCGTGGAAATTTATTTTCAAAGCATGGAGTTTCACACAAATACCTTTTAGAA
Organism: Papaver atlanticum; assembly: GCA_023531105.1. Lineage (NCBI taxonomy): Eukaryota > Viridiplantae > Streptophyta > Magnoliopsida > Ranunculales > Papaveraceae > Papaver > Papaver atlanticum. The sequence continues at coordinate 28,478 of JAJJMB010011049.1, forward strand.
ACGTATGTTCGTTCGTAGTTAAAATAATAAACAATAATTCCTAAGATATTTTTGAAATAGACCTGCACTTTATGATAAAATTTTGTTTGTGAACTTTCAAAATTTTATTTCAAATATGTGGACCTTTACGAAAATAGAAAGACCCCCGTTTCATAAACAAACGCTCGTTTGAGCAAAGCAAATTTTTTTAAAAATAAAATAATAACTCGCGTATTTTTTATTTATTTATTTTGTGCGTGAGTTTTTTTTTTAAAATAATTTTGTTAAAGAAATCAAATTTTGATTTTTGAGTAATTGTTGAAAGCAAACAATGTTTCCATGAATTTGTGATTTCATAGTGTATGTACACACTGTAGAAAATTAGTGAATGTTCACATGAAGGGTTATGTGAATTATTCATAATTTCGTGAAAAGTCAGGTGTCGACTTTTAAATAATGGGTGTTGCTCGTCTTTGCAGGTTTGAAGGAGCGAGCAAGATTTTCGAAATTTTACGTTATTATCACTAAGTTCGTGAAACCGTAAATAGGTAAGAGTTCAGGATTACCATTTTTGTAGACGCTGATGTGAGCATTCTAATTATTTTGTTGTACTTTAATTCCATTGTGTTGATGAAATTTGTTGTATGGATGTCACAACAACTTTCCAAAGATGACTGATTCCCATAGTATCGCTTCTGAAGACGATGTTTCAAGAGAGGAGTCTTCTGTAGAGGATGCTTCTACAGATGTATCTTCTAGAAATGATGATTCTGGGACTTCCAGGGAAAAAGATGAAACTCTCAAAACTAAGAACATTCCAAATACTGAGGACGAATTCTTTGTGTATAAATATAAACCTGAAAAGCGTCCTTCAGGTTCTTCGTTTCGGTTGCTCATAAATCCCAGAAGTACTACTCAGAACAAATTGGTATCTCCTCAAGCAATAATTCGATTCTGCCTGCAAGGGAGACATTATTCGGCTTCACATGTAGAATTCAAGCTTTCCCGAAGACCTTTGACAGATTTCTCCGGATCGGCTAGACATATGTTGGGTTACAGCAGCGTAAGGACTATGCTGGATTGTGCACAGGTGACACAAGCCATTCAAGCAGCTGGGTATTTAATCATTCATCATGATATACGAGGTATGGTGGCTTTGCTTGCTCGTTGGTGCATTTCTACTCATACTTTCGTATACATATGGGGAGAATTCACCATCACTTTTGAAGATGTAATTGCTTTATTGCATCTCCCTATTACTGGTAATTTCCCTGAAGAGCTCTCAGCAGAGGAGTCTGCAATAGAACGTATTGAAAGCTACGATGCATGATTTTAACAAGTCACCCAAATTTTGCTATGCTCGATGGTTGAAGCACTGGTGGCCGAGAGATGGAGTTCCTGAAGAACCTGTTGATGGTACCTTAGCCATTGCTGCTTTCTTATGCTTGTGGCTCTCCCGAGACGTTCTTGAAGATAGTGGACAGTTGTTGAAGCCATTTGTGATTCCTTTTGCCATAAAGATGGCTAAAGGTGAGAAACTTCCTATCGGTAGTCTGTTTTTGGGTTCGTTGTTTTCCAATTTAGACTCCTTAGTCATAGACTCCAGCGTTTCCAACGGCTTCATGAAAATTGAAACATATGCTAATAGTATGTTCCTCCAAGCTTTGATGTTGGAGCACCTTGAGAATTATGCTCCAATCCCTCGTAGCGTCTTGCAAGGACCCAATGTTGATACTCGTCATGCTTTCCTCGAGAAAGATAATGCCAGGATTATGCGCTGGTCTACAAAATAGCTACGACACAAGACATGCCTCACTAGTATTTTAGACACCGAGTCTGATTTTAATTTTCGCCCCTGGGTATCGGTTCCTCCTCTATTCTCACAATTGATCACTTTCAATGTTGGTGAAGAAAATGTCATATTGAGGTCTGGCATAGGCCTGAGTTATGGAGAGAAATCCTTCATACTGAGTTGTACCCCTGGCTATTTAGTGTCAGTAATGCAAGGAAAGTTCCATGTGGAAGAATATAACATCGACAGAACAGCTCGACAAATGGGTCTTGATCAGTGTGCTCCAGGTCATCGAATGAATAAACCATCGGTTAAGCATCTGAAGGCTCACTTAGATTGCACACGGGCGGAAGGAAATGATTATTTATTTCCGTGCTTTGACCGAGCTACCTACGTAACTCCGGGTTACATAGACTTTCGGCGTCAACAACTTGAGCGTTTGCATAAATTTGCGATGGATGTTAAGTCTCTGGTACAAGAGCTTCCTTCTCCTGACATGATTTCTCATCGACCAAGGTTGAGATACCTTTCCAGTGGTGATAAAAGGAAGACACCTCCAGAATGTTCACAGGTAAGTACTTTCCTTATGATTTTTGTAAAAGCATGATAATCGCACCTTAATTACTTTATTGACTTTGCGGTAGGATGGCCGTGCTGTGAGATCTCGAATCCATGTAGACTTCTCAGACGTGCAAGATAGTCCCCAGGGTGGAGAAGGCAAAAGCAAGAGGAATTATAGGATGATACCGAATAATGTGCAGCCCCAGTCGCTTCTTTGGTGAGTTGTTAATTTTCCTTCTACTGTGACTTTTCCTTGTCCGCATAATTAGGATCGTGAAACCAATGTTTGTTGTTGTTCCAGAATTTTTCTCCATCAAGTATTGACGGTTTCCGTCTTGTTCAGCCAACAACTCATGAATCCAACAATGAAGATGAAGTTGATGTAAGTACTCCTTCGCGTAATCAATCATGATACTTATCGAATGAAATAATAATGATTGTTGTTGAGACCTCCAGGAAGAGATTGTATTGGAAAACCGACATGGTTATGCCGTCAATTCATCGAACGGCGGTGAGAAAGAGAATCCTCAAGAACAAGGACCGAATGAAGGCACTGATGCTCCCAATGTTAATGCTAACCATATTAATCTCTTGAACAACTTGGAGACCCCTCAAGTAAGTATCCATTTGGTATTCTCTTCATAGAAGTATAATATTTCTGATTTTTTGATGAATGAATGAGAATTCTCATGAATAAATGAAAAGTTTTACCAAAATACGTCACCAGAAAATTCAGAACTCAGTTTTTTTTAGCAAAAACGCCATAAAATCTTCATCCGATGTCGTATTCTCGCGATCTACCCATGTATTATCATGCCCAGGAGATTTTCAAGGTTTTGTGAAGAAGATTTTTGAGTTTTGAGCACGTTTAGGGTCGAAATCGGTGAAACAGTAAACTTCCAGGAGACTTTCAGAAAAAAAATTCAGCTGGCATGTGGTCCAATATTTTGGCCACAACTCTTCACTCGTTTATACAATTGATATAAATTTTTTATATGTTGTATAAAACATCCATACGAAGAGAATGGTATATGACTCAACCTTATATTATTTACCAATTGCTCCCAGTTCATCGTCTTATACAGGGCAGTATAAAATCTCTTCAGACGAGCTTGTTGAAAAACGTGTTTTATGACTTCCACACTATTTGATCATGTCTTGGATGTATAGTAAAGAAATTAGATAGTGTTAGTTCACTTACATGCTGGATTTTATGATTTCCTTTGGTTTCCATGCTTGAATTGCTTTAATCTCATGTAATCTTCGTATTAGGTACCAAATGCCGAAGTTGAGAATAACGGAGCGAATGATAATTCAAACCATATGGTGAATCGAGTTGATGATGTTACCATCTCTGCGCCTCAATGCCATGAGAATATTGCTACTGAAGTTTTAGAGGAGAATGAAGCTCAAATCATTATCACTTCAGAGATAGAAGAAATCGGTCCCAGAATGGAAGAAACTGCTCCATCGATAGAAGAAACTGTTCCCATAATTGCTGAAGTTGCTCCGATATTTGAGAACCGCATAATAGTGCATGAATACCCTAACGCAGGGATTATTTGTGAGCCTTCATTTGGTGAGTCACTCCCATATCACACATTAGTTGGTGGATTTAGCGTTCCCATAGGGTATGCTGATATGTATGAGAAATTGTGGAAAATGTATGGTCACATTGTTGTCACCAAGGATCCAAAATGCAGTTACTTATTGACAATGCAAGTAGGAACTATCTTGCGTGTCATAGATGATATACGGACCAGGGCGAGAAGTACTGTTACTCAAGATGTACTCTTTGATTGGGAGTATAACTTGAAGAAATCTGAAGAACTTGGTTTTAACTTGAAGTGGCTTCGTCATAAGATCAACACCATCAAGGATGTAGTAGAGAACAATATACCTTTTACCAGTGATGCTGTGGTGGAGAAAATGGCCAAGATTGCTGAATTGACTGAAAAGCTGGAGTTGGAGAAAGCGGCCTTGCAAGTTTTGGAGAATGCAGGGAAGCATAAATCTTACTTTGCCGACTTCCTTTAGTTTTTCTTTCTATAATCTCTTGAACATTGAATTTCTGATAGATGTGAGGTTTTATTTTGGTTTTGATTTTAATTGGTTTTGAAATGACTGAGGATTTTCTTTTAGATTTGATAGAGATTTTTTAAATAAAAGAACTTTGATAAATTGCTAAATTCAAATACTGAATGCAAGTATTGCAAATGTTTTGGAGGAATTGAAAATACATGTGAAAGAAAATCCTAAAAATACGAAAACATTAGGTATCTCGAGAGTTCATGCCTTGAACATAAAACATCTTGGGACGCTGAATGCTTCATGTGTCAAAAGTCTTTAGCCAATTCTCGTGAATCACTGGCACACTTGTCCTGCCTTTCATGTCAGCCAATTTATAATATCCTCCGACTGTTGACTTAGCAATCATAAAAGGCCCTTCCCAGTTAGAGCTCTTTGTGGAATGGAGATTACGCTTAGTTGCCTTGAGAACTAAGTCCCCTTCATGAAATTTGTTAGGCTTAGTTGCTCGTGCCCTGAATATCTTCTGCTGGTTCGGAATTCCTCGTATAGTGGGATTCCATGTTGGTGGAGCTTTCAAATCCTGCGGCACATGTGAACACTCACGCAAGGGAGAGTACCTAGGATATTGATTATCGTGCTCAGTCATTATTCTAGCAATGATCGTGTTAGTAAGACATTGGATTCGGAGAGGCTCTGCGTCCAACCACTTGGTGAAATATTGCTGAGGCGAGACTAACCACTCATAACGTTTGGTGATAGCTAAGTTGTGAGTAAGATCAAGTCCCCGGGCCAGAGTAGCATATTTGAAAGTTGGTAATATAGACGCATTAGGGGGAATGAGCCTTGCCTGAGTCGGAACCTCTTGACGAATTCATGCGTGCTCTCTTCAGGTTTTTGTGTGAGTTCCATCAAGGCTTCGACTTTCCCTAGATGTTCGAATGGTGGAGCGTCCTCTATTTCTTCTGAATCATAGCTTTCTTCAATAGAGAAATGTGCAATTAAAGGTGTGGAAGTTACCTTTCCAGCATGAATCCATGTTCGTCAAAGGATCATATCATTTCCTAGGTCCTCCCTAATTATGTGTAATTTGGTTTCTGCCCAGGTTGAACCAGTTTTCATCTTGAGAATGATGTAACCATAAGCATCCCTGGAGATTCCTTCATGGTCTCTGACTGAGATAGGAGCATGAGTGGCTTCTTGTCGAGTGATGCCTGCAGCTCTGAGAGTTTTCAAAGGGATGATATTGACAACAGTGCCAACATCGACCAACGCTCGCTTGAACTCATTTCCTTTGAGGTGGACCGTGGTGAGAAGTCCCTAATCACACATCTCTTTGTCAGTGGCTGGAGATTCAGGGAGCACTTCTAAGATAGACAAACGTTTCCCGGACACTATATGGTTCAAAGCCGCGAACATGTCCCCTTTTTGAGCTTTTGACATATAAAGCAATTCGCAGACATGCTCGATCAATGATTGAACTGCTTCTTTGACTGGCTGTTCAGAGACTGTAAAGGTTCTGATTTGGAGAGGATTCTTGTGTACTCCTTCAGTCCCCGGTTTTCCTGAATCAGTCTTTTCCTTGAATATGCGTTTCAGAGTTCTGCAGTCACTGGTCGGATGATTGACTTACCTATGAAAGCGACAGTAATGCGGATTCTCCACTTCCTCGTCTGTCGGCTCTCTCCTGACGGGAGGTAAATTGATCGCACCATATTGGATCCAGACTTGCAATAACTCGATCATCTCTTCAATAGGGAAAGGAAAGTCTGGTACTTCCTGATCATTCTGCTGACGCTGAGTAGGTGTTTGTGCATTTCGAGTTTGGTTGTCTTTCCTTGGTGCTTTCGTATGATGAGACGTTGGAGGAGCATTCTTATGTTGTTGCACATCAGCTTTCCTTTTGCTCCCTTCAGCAACATTCATGGAAGGTTGAACATTGTACTGTTTGTTGATCAGGCGCCTGGTGCTGTTTCGAGTGTCTCGCGGCTCCTCGGCTTTGACGGTTTTTGTTCTTTCCAGCAAGGCTGGAGCAGTAGTTATTGATCGCTTGGCTGCTTCATGGAGCTCTGAGAAAGTCTGGAACCGGATATTTTCCAGCAAGGCTCTGTAAACTGGGATCATCCCGTTGATGCATAAGTCCACCAATTGTTGTTCAGTAACATTAGGGTCATGAAAATCCAAAGCTTGGATTCTGAACCTCTTCACATATTCATTCGGATGTTCAGAATTCTTCTGATCCATCCTTCCTAAGTCAGAAAGAGTAATCTGCTCAGAGACGAAGAAGTATTTCCTGTAGAAGGTGTTAACCATTTGTCCCCAGTTAGCGATGCTCCCAGGTGCAATGTTGTTGTACCAGGTGTATGCTCGGCCTGTCAGAGATTTCGAGAATTCCTTTATACGGACGACATGGTTGTGTTCATGCTCTCTTAGTGCCTCCAGGAATCGAGAGACGTTCTCTCGAGCATTTCCTGTTCCGTTGTACAGTGTGAACGTTGGAGAAGTGTGGCCTTTTGGGAGAGGGATTCTCTGCGTAATAGCAGGGTATGGAGGTTGATGACGATGGATAGATGGTGCATTGCCTTTTCCTCGATCCTCCATGAAGCGTTCCAGATCTTCACGAGTGATGAAACCTGCAGACTCCTTTGTTGGGGGGTTATCTGCAGCCTTGTGCACTTCATCATCATCTACATGGATCAGAGTGACTTCAGGATTAGCAGTTTCTTTGGCTTTTCCTATCTCCTGAGTTTTCTCTAACATCTTGTTAGTGAGAGTCTTGAGATAATTGCATAGCTCATTCTGAGTATTAGCCATGTCAATCTGATTCTTGGCAAGAGTTTCTTGCACCTTCATGAGATCACCTATGGAAGGTGGATTTTCTCTGATTTCTTCGGGAGACCGGCCAAAGAGAGGATTGTCTCCAATGTTGGTTTGCGGAGGAGTGGTATCATCAGTGTTGTTGTTGGAAACATGAGTAGTTTCGGGAGCACCACCATTGTTGCTAGTGCTAGCATTGTTTGGGTTAGGATTTGTGACTGAACCTGACCTAAGATCAACCATTTTGTGAGAATTTGAGATTGCAACCGATAGATTAATCTCCCACTGTGGTCTCCAATATGTAGATGGGAAAAAACGATTTGCTAGTTTTTAAGGAATTGAGGAGACGACGGTTCGGACGAGACTCCTCGAACCGAGCAAACTGCTTAACCTCACACAGATGCACTGCACGGGAGTGCTTTGAGTTCGAGAGATCAATCTGTAGGACTCCGTCCTAAACCAAGTCAATGGCCTTTCCAGAGTCAATTTGGTTACAAAGAGGGAGATGGGTTGATTTGTAGGAGGGAAGATGAGAATTGTGGGATCAAGGATTGTGAATGTGTTGAAGGTTTCTGCAAGTTTGTGTAAATAAGTTTCGAATGATTGAGAGAGTGTTGCTCACACGATGATTCTTGGTTAGACGCTGGATTGTCTATTCAATATCTCGTGGATTTTCTGTCTTTTTCAATCATGGATTCAGAGACTTATTTATATTGTCAGAATAGTGAACACATTGATCCCAGTAAGTGTGACGGTTTCTTGAGTGAAAGAGTGGGAAAGTGGGAGATCATGGTGAAACCAGTTCCAGGCCGTGTGGAGACTTGGTTAACCGTCCACCCACTACTTTGCTAACTCCTTCAACCGTTTGCACGACTTACTCACATTTCTCATCGTGGACGAACACACGTGTCGTAGGCTGCCAGACCAAAACCCTAAATAATATCCCCCCATGTGACGTGATTGATGTCTCACGAACGTGGAGTCTGCAAGGAAAACGTGTATTTAATTAGTCATTTGTTGACTTTTAGACGGTAAATCTAAGTTTTGTTGAATAAAGCATGATTGACGAATGCTCAGTGATTCATGGATTGAACATGTCTGTTGAGACGTATAGTTCTTGAATAAATGTTAATATTGCTCGTCTAAGCAAATATTGCAAATTCGATGAATTGTTGAATATTGAGTTAGATCAATATTCGAGCAACTGAGCAAGTATTGCCTGAATATTGACAGTTGGATCAATATTCGAGCAACTGAGCAAGTATTGCATGAATATTGATAGTTGGATCAATATTCGAGCAACTGAGCAAGTATTGCTCTTCGATGAATTATTGGTAACGTGACCCAATAAAATATTAATTAAAATATTGGTAGCCTACCAAATATTATGTAATTAATCTAAACATTGATTACTGGATCAACATAAATATATTAGTGTTTGAACTTGCTCAGAATGATGATTTGTGGAGCGTTTGTTCGAAACCCTAATTTTTGATCAATTGTTTGTCAATTGATGAATTGCTGAAAATTGAAAATAGGTCACTGAGTGAAGGAGGGACCGACCACATGGGATGATGGACGACCATGTGGTGCCCAAGTGCACCAGGGTCCTTGGTTGACCGGTTGGGCCAATCTTTGTGCCACTATCTGTTGGTTAATTTGGAAGGTCAGGTGTGATACGATGTTTAAAAGAACCAAACCCTGTCCCAAACTTACATGAAAGCAAATAATCAACCACCTGAACATGAATTTAAGGCAGCCACCACCAGAGAATTTTTTTTTTGCTAGAAGGATAAATGAACCAGAGCTGACAATGTCCAAAGTTTCCTTTGCTTATATGACTGTTCCAGATAATGTGACAGGGCTAACAGGAATTGGTGTATGCATCAGAGGTACAGATGGAGAGGTCATTGGAAGAAGAAACAGGGGTGCCAGAACTCATGGAAGAGAAGAAGGGGAATGTCTAGCCGCTCAGGATGCTTTGAATTGGGCTTCTCAGCTTCAATGCGCTTAGGATGCAACCAGAACATTACTAAAGCTATGCAAAGTGGGATAAGGAAAACTAGCTGGAGAACAAATGACAGTATGGATAAACTTATTTTGAGTCTTAAACAATTTGAATCTGTTTTTTTTGTAAAACAATTAAATGTAGTAATTTCCCTGACCTCCAGAAACTAGCCTTAGCTGGAGGTAAGAATCAAAGTCCTCAACTGTGGGAGGCACTCTTGATCTCTGTCATTTGTCAGTAACTCCCTTTTATTTATATAGAAAAAAAAAGTGTCGCTGATCACAGTTGCAAGATGCCCAGTTCCCATTATATCCGCATATGCAAAAAAAAATAGGCATCTTAGACATCCCTATATTTTTTATTTGGTAATTGCAATTGGATTGTAGGGTCTTTTATTGACCAAATACATGAATTGAGGGTCTAACTTATATCAAGAGAAACACTTGCATTTGGTTGTTGCAGCTATTGTTGGAGCAAGGGTTACTATACTATTGCGCAAAGCACTATGGTAAGCTTAATTCTGTTTGTGGGTAAATGCTTGGTAACATAGATTAGTAATAGATTTAAATGCATACTCTTTGAATACAACACGTCATTAGTAAGTTCGCCATGAAATAAACTTCAAACAACATAACTAGGCCCAGGGGTATCATAATTGCAATTGCAATTGCAGGGTGATGAATTGTATGGGGTGTTATTTATTAATCTTACGTGGAAATTTGAATCATTTCTCCAAGAAGATGACATCTGTTAACTTACCCGGTTCAACATTGCCTTTGCGGAGCCTAAATTGCAACCTGCAAAGATGAACACAGGGCTATTTTCAAATTTTATACCGAGGCTAAGTCTTTGCCTTTAAATTAAACAGAAATCATTGCCATAAGGTTTCCTTTACTCTGGGAATTTTGTAATCCATGCAGATGCAAGGTCTATTTAATGTTTTTCTATCATTTTTATAGTTAATTATTTATTTTTTAATGTTTTGTTTTGAGATTAACAGTATTTTAAAGCCGTTGGCGTCCTAATAAATCTTTCCATATGATAGTTTAATAAATCTTTGAGATTGAATCAAACGATATTAAATTGGCACAATTGTGTCCTTATTTCATGACTTTTTTATTAGTATAATGTCGTACACTGAAAGATTTTGCCAGAACTCCATACACAATGGTTTAAAATAGCTAGAATGAATGCTCATCCAAAAGAAGATTAATAAGTCTTGAAATTATTTTTAAGCGGCAACACTACGAATTGGTTTGTGATAACCTGTTACTGTCAAGACATGGAAGTTAACAGGGTTAGACATGAGAGAGTAAACAATTTTAATTACTGAATCGTGTTGTCCTTGAACGTTCAGAATGTTGTCTAGAAAATCCCACGAGTCGGACATGCCGAAAGCACGACCAACCTACACAGTATAAATATCAACGATAGGTGTGCTAGCTTTCAAGAAATGGAATTAAAAGAACAATAGTAAAACAACCGCCTCGAAACCATTATGGCCTACAACTGCATTTTGGTTCCGAGCATAGTAAGAATATGTGAAACCTGACTTAGCTAAGCGGTCATTGCGTTCTTTTCATTTTAAATTGGATTCATCATGATCCGTGGGCATACAAAAACTATCATTTTATCTTTTTGAAAATTTACAAGAAATGAACCTTTTGTGTTTCTTTTCGGAAACGTGAATTTTGTTCTTTTATTATTTAGTGAAAATACGAATTTGCATCGTTAACAATATTCCACGAGCTGAAAGGATATGGATGTGCCGATAATCCGACTAAATACTACAAAAGGTTGAAGGCCCGGGTGATACTCTAGTTCTTTATAAGAGAGAGGGTGGTTCAACAATTTTCAGAAAAATAATTATCTTTGCTAAGTACGCGTTGTTGCTGAGTCAACCAACTAGGATATGGATGGAATATTTAGCGATTTTTTTTTTTTAAGGTTAACAAAATAAAACCAACAAAAAACAAAAACTAAGAAGAATAAACCTCACTAAACAAGTGAGTGATACAAGAAGGAGGAGAAGTTAACCACTGACTAGACAGTTGGTTCTGAACAACATAAGCTGCTAAGAAATGGGCCATGGAGTTGGCCTCCTTTTTAATAAAGCTAACTTCGACTGATGAGAAGTGCCCTAGCTTATCTTTGATTCTTCCAATAGTATTCTTTATACGCCAAGGGACTGAGGAGTTATTGTACCTTAGAGGGTTGATCACAGTAAGTGATTCACCTTTAATAATAATGTGCATCATATCCTTGCTGATAGCAAGATCAATTCCCACCAATGCACCATGAGCTTCAGCTTCTACAAGAGTAATGAAGGCGAAAACTTTTGTCTGACACCCATTAAACTCACAGTTGTAGTTCCTTGCCACTGCAGCACAAGCAAAACCTCTAGGCCCTGTAGCACCATCAAAATTAATTTTGGTTTTTGACTGAGTGGGAGGGGACCAAACAGTCTCAACAGAGTCTAGCAGGTCCTGTTCAGTGGGGAGAGTGGTATCATCTTGAGTGTTGATATCACGATGAAACCAATAAGAAGCCTTCTGCAGCATTTTCTGAATATGCACAGTGCCTTTGTTGAAGATTATGTTATTCCTGGTCTTCCATATGCTCCAGAATAGACAAATCCCCATTTTTAATTTAGAATAATCTCCACCTTCTAATAACCAACTCTTGATATAGTGGTGAACCAAGAGGTTTAGGCTTGCATCAATTCTGAGAGTTAGGTGAGAGGCAAATAGAACAACTTGAGATACATGACAGTGTAGAAACAGATGTTCCAAAGTTTCAACAACACCATTGCACATCCTGCACTCTGCATTGATATCTTTGCATTATTTCATCATCCTACTACCCACTGCAATACCATATTTAACGCTCTCTGGGGGAGGTTTTCTTAATTAGTAATATTTGAAGGGGAATTAACGGAAAATACCCCTTTTAATATCATTTGAAATTGTCAATTTATCCATCTTGTAACTGGTGCATATTTTCACAAGTATCAGTATCTTATCGAAGTTTATCATTCCAATCCATAGTTCTTAGGATTTTTTTCTTCTTCTTCTTCCCGTTTTGTACAGTTTCTCAAGTGGAGGAGAAGATGGTTATGTTAGGTTGCACCATTTTAACCAAGATTATTTGCCATCTGTTGATCCAGACCATCTTGATTTCGTGCCTAATTTTTTTTTTGTGAAACACAGACCAAGATGTTTGCGTAATAGTTATGTAGATCACTCGCTACATGTAGCCTATTGAGAAACTAGTATGAGGTAGCCTATTGAGAAAATAGTAGCGTCACATTTATGAGCCGAGCTAGTGATGGGTATTATGCTTGCATTTAATGGATCCACAGACAAACCCGAGTTGCACTAGGATAAGTATTTCCCTTTTCACATCTCTTTTAAGTGTTGTGACTGTGACTCTAAAGCCGTCTCCAACCGAACAAAAAGAATTGAGCAGATACATTGCATGTTTGGAAACCTATTATATGGGCTCCAAGGATTTGGTTTCGAGGGCTCCTATGGATTCAACTATTCTAAATATGGATGAGGGGCACCTAATATAGGGGTTCCAAACCTAAATCTAATTAATATAGGCCCCAAACCTAAATTTAATTAATATAGGGACTTCAAACCTAATTTTTTCAATCTCTAATTTAATCAAAACTAAACCTAAACTAAAAAATAAAAAACGCCTCCTTCTCTTCTTCTCCTCCGCGTCTTCTTGCACTCTTCTCTTCCTGCATCCCCTCTTCTCTTTTCATCCATTTTTTTCTTTAACGATGATAATCATGGATTCTAAGCCATTAATGACTTTAATTTGGTAAGAATCCACAAACCCACCTTTCTTTTTGCAAACAGAGAGCTTTAAGTATCACATGCATTACAGAAGTTTTTACAAGACACTCAAAACTCACACGTACCTATTGAACACTCCCATCTGAGATACAGTCACTACCATACTGTTGACCCCCACCCCCCCCCCCACCCCAAAAAAAAAAGGTTGAAACTACAGCTCCTTATCTCAAGGAAAGTAAGAGATCACAGAGAACCCAGGTTAATGATATGTATAGAGAGAAGTAGAAGGGTAGAGATTAAAGAGAAAAACAGGGTCCAGCAGTGGTCACCCTAGTTACTGACTATATATAATCTCTCTTTCATTCACACAGCCTGTTAAGAAAGAAAGGGAGAAACAAATAATTAGGACTTTGCGCTTGAGTAGTGGTGGTCATCACATGGAATGTTGAAAGCTCTAACACATCTTTCTGTCTGACATTCAACACATGACCTGCCTTGTAGCTTTGCACATGCTTTGCATTCCTCTATGTCTCCACCAAAACACATGCATCACTATCCTCTGTTATCTCTTGGAGTCCCCTTTTTCCATTCTTATCTAGCTATCCATCTCAAACCCTTTCATCACTGTCTTCAAAAAGAAAAGAAAAATCTCACTGCAAATCTCACAAATCTATTTTTTGTTCTTCTTTTTCTTTAGTTCATCAAAATATCCACAAATTAAAAAAAAATATAGTTAGATGTTCATTAGCATATATTAACGATTTCTTGGAGTAGTGCTTCTCTTCTCTTTCTTATATCTGTGATTCATCATGCATCCTTTTTATAGTTACTGCCAAGTGTTATTATCATACAGCCGGGGCAACCGTAGGACGGTGAGATGTTTCGGCGACGACGCATTGCAGATGCCGTGGACAAGTGATCAAATGGTCATTCGTGAGACCAGCAGCTTGCATGAATGAATGCATGACTGTTGGCCCCACACCCCTGAACCCTCTCCTAACCATGTCTTTGCTTATTGTCTCCGACTTTGATGTCTTCACAGCGATCTTGTGTGATGATTTGTATTGAGTTGAAATGGGTTTGTTATTTACAAATCCCCATAAGTAGCTGCCGAATGAACCAAATTCCCTTTGAATCTGCGATTATACATCAAATCAAACAATTGGCATTAATAAATAGTCTGATTAGGCAAAAAAGAAAGAAATGAAAATTTAATATAAAACGAGAAATATTCTTTCGTAGTAACATGCAATCACATGTTTGTTATTCATTCTGTACGACTCAAACTTTTCACCTAATCAATTCTAAAAACATGTCTACTCATTTGTTATCTGGGTTTAATCAATATATTAAGATTGACTATGTCTTAATTACTTCGGGGAAAGATTAGCCTTGTTCTAATCATGATCCTTGTAGAATTTTTTATGCTTTTTTTTTTGGAGAATTTTTTATGCTATTTCGCTTGGTTTGAGTTTTTTTTTTTTTTTTTTTGAAGCATAATAAAATGGACTGAAAAACAGCGAGCTAAGGTATTTGAGAGAGAATTTGGCTCAATACTTAATCCCTATCCAATAAATGTGCAAAAAAAAAAAGAAAAAAAATCTATTTTTTTTAGGTGGTCATACTGTAAAATTTACTTCAACGGTATAATGAATACATACATGCTTCAAAAAAGAAAAAAAAGAAGAAGGTATACATACGTAAATTAAATTCAGGGTTCATATTTCAGAGGACGGAGAGAAATTAACAAACTTCAACCTCGAAAGAGTAACTGTACGTGTGCGGTGGAAATGTGGGAATAAGTTTTTGGTAAATTACCTCAAGAATTCGGTTAGAGTTGTCGACAGCTCCTCGAACCCTGCTTAATTCGATCCCATATTCAGTACTGATTGATGTGATTTGTCTCTCATTAAGATTGGCAACAATTTCTGGATCGAATCCTGAAAATGCATCCCTGAAAAAACATATTTGTTCTTTTAGCAGTAAATAAAACCAAAGAAGCAGAGGATAAAATTTTAGAACAATCAATCAAACAACCTAAATATAGTGTTGGCTTTTAAAGGAAAAGTATAAAAACTACCCACCTAAAATCTTGACGTTTCTTTAAGATTGAAGTCCAATCTGAACCAACCTGTGCACCACTCAACACTAGCATTTCAAACAACAACCTGCAACAACAAAAATTCCGTCTATACCCGTAAAAATGGAGCCCTGACTAAATTCATGGACCCTGTACAAGTAGCAGCCGACTTACTTGTCATCACGTAGAGGAACTCCCCATTCTTCATCATGGTAAGTAATATAGAGAGGATCTGCAAGATACAGTAACATAATTGGTTGATCAACAAACAATACATGATAATGCTAAAACTAATAAGTTTAAATGAATCAGTAACCTACCTGAATTTGCTGTGATAAAACTACATCTTTTTTCTCTAGGACTTGTTACAAGAGTATTAGAAGACGTTTCGATTACAGGAATGATGTTTCCTTCGAATTTTGCAGATTTAGATCTACCATAATGAGCAATTTTCATTTTCCTTTGAGCTTGAATAAGTGTAACTTGTTCTCTTCTTGCAGCGGCTATGCTTCCAGGAGACTCGACGATCAACGAAGACGGATAATTGAAAGAAGATGAACGTTCAATAGTTTTAGTAGTACTACTGCTAGTCATAGGAGATATACTATTGTTAACATTTATAGTAAGAGATTTCTTGGATTTCTTTCTCACTAAAGTTGGTGTTAGTTTCGGCGTTGTTAATCGGGGTGTTAACGATTTATCAATGCTCGAATTCAAACTATTTGGATCGTTTCCTCTCTTAAGCGCCGGCGGTCGAGGAGATTTTGATTTTGGAGAAATAGGTGGAGTACTGGTGGTAGATGATGAAGGTTTGGTTTTAGTAGTAGATGTTGGTGGAGGTGGTGGTGGTGGAGTTTTCAAAGAGACTTTTTTCAATGAATTACGTCGGTCTAGGCAGGCGACACGATTACCCGCTGGTTGAAGTACCGGACGACCGTCCATTTGAGAAACAGGAGGTGGTGTTACCGGAGTGTCAACAATTGTAGTGGTCGTAGTAGCTTTCCAATTGTTCTTGGCCTTGGAATTACACATTTCTGATTGTATGTTTATGGCTTACTGAGATGATAAGATTCCGAGAATGTTTTGATGAAAGGAGATGTCGTAGAATTTTGGGTATTGAATCTATTGATGATGAACTCAAAAGGAATATAAGGCAGACTTAACTGCAAGGGAAGGAATGTAAGAAAGTGTTGAGAGGGTATCGGTGGTGTTGGGGTGTTCTATTTATAACATAGAAGTTGGAGGAGGAAAAGGAGGGGGGAGAGATAGGACAGGGAAGGGAAGGGGAAGTTGTAAAACAAACTATAACATGGAGAGGTTGGGGTCTCCCATACAAACATACATACAATGATACAACCTACTTTTCCTTTTCTTTTTTCTTTATTGTTTATTCATTTTGTGTGATGGGCCTGTGCAAAGAGAATACAATGCACAAAGAATATAATTGCCGAAATCAATGTTAGATTGGTCCAAATCTCACATTGCACTATAAAAAACACAATTATAGCGAAGGAAATCAAGCAGTGGACGGACTAACAAATCGAACAGCGGACTATAGCACACTAGGAAATCTATCAACACAATTTGGGACCATAAAACGCCCCTGTGTATTAATCCTATTGTAATGACTGATCCGTATAATTTCGACTTAATCTTAATAATATAATGCTTAAAAAAACAAAAACAAACAATGACACCAACTATAGTCTGCTACTCTGCTGGGTGCACCGAGTTAAACAAAATGATACTCCTCCGTCTTTTTTTTGGGGGTGCGCTCTTGATCGTCAAAGCAGAAAATTCCTTATCAAATGAGGGGAACATAAATCGCAATCCCAATAAGAAAGAAGAAGAGAAAAGAATACATAAAGAAAATAAGAAACTATGCGAACAAAGCAGAGGAGCAGCCACAACTAGCTAGAAATGGAAAACGTCACTAAAATGGATTGAGGAAATTGTTTTGCCAATACGTGGGAAGTCGTTCCAAGTTCATTGCAGAAGACGCAAATGATTGGTACCTGGATGTAATGATCGGTACCTAGAAGTTACGACGAGAAAGATTATCCATGGCAGGAAGCTTATTTTTCCGAAGACACCAAAGGAAGCATGCTCATTTAAGAGGAATTATTAACGTTCATATAAACCTGAATACACTAAAATGTGTATTTCTTTCTAGATTTACATGTAATAGTGTTAGACCATTGCTCGGTTGAACCTGCCAAGCATTTGTATGTCAAGGTTGGTTGTCATATTTCAGTATCAAAACTCAAGAGCCGCTTGAATTGAACTACTAGAGTCAACTTCGTTAGGTTAGACTAGGAAGTCCAAAAATGTTGAGACATACAAGTATTACTATGAAAACCCGAAGATTCTGAAGACGTGTCGACATCAATGATAAATATCATCCTTCTAATTGAGTAATATAAGACTTGACTTGTTTCCATTTTTATATCGTTAATTTCAAGTCGTTTAGATTGAAAACATAACATATGAAATTATATACATGAAGCTCTAGTATTATAGACTTGATCATCTTATTATGTTCAAAGTGTCAAGGAAGAATATACAAGTTGTTTTACAACTTAGGTATATTGATTTACGAAGTATAATGCTTATCTTTTGAACTTCGTAATTGCGACATAGACATAATGTTTGTAACTTGTTACTAGATTGTGTATATGAACTTAGGATTGATTTCCTGCCTAGAAAACTATGTTTGATTACATGAGTTTAAGGAAGTAGACTTACGAACTTGTTTCGTAGTTGAAAGAAATCAATATGATTGGTGGTCCAGTTTTAATTGAAAATCTAAAGAAGGACCGATCCCTACTTATGTTTGGGAATCATGGTGGAACCGATCCTTACCTATGTTGGGAGTCAAGGTGGCGCCGATTCTTACCTATGTTGGGAGTCAAGGTAGTACAGATTCTAACCTATATGGGAATCAAGTTAATACGATCCCTACCTACATTGAGAGTCATGGTAGAACCGATCCTTATATGCAAAACCGATTTCTCCAGTCATGTACACTTTAGGGTTTGTATGATTTTGGAAATTGGGTTTGCTAAATAGGAAATTTTAAGATGTTGACATAATTGGTAATTTGAACATGTGCATAAATCTTATATTTTATTAATAAAAGATATTCCTTGATACTCAAGGTTGATGCCAAACCGAGTTTCTTTTTGTTAAGATTTTTGAATGTATATGTTTTGTTTTTCCAGCACGCAAAACATATCTCTGGAAGATATATTAGCTAAGTATCTTGTATGATAGCTAATATTGAGTTGTATCCATGAGGGATTTCGGTTATACAATTGGATTTTGGTTGGAATTATACAAAACCGAATTTAGATGCTTTATTGCAAATCTTGAGAATATTTTCGGTTATGGAAATTCCTTGATGTCCAAATGATAGACGCATTTATGTGTCTATTTTCATCTCTTTTATGTATAGTGTTAGTACCCATTTTTACACTAATTTTGGTATTTATCCCTTGTAGGTGTATTTTGGAGGAATAGGCTTTTGCGGCAAAATTGGCTCGAAAAGTTGTTAAAGGCTCCTGGGAGGACATTTGCTATTCGGACTCTCATTGTGGATAAGGGGTAACCCATTTCCAAGCAGCTGCTAAGCACAGACCGAGACTGGATAGGGGGAGGACAAATTTCTTCACGTTTTCAAAAACAAAAAAATGGCGGGAATTCTCTTCACTTACAGACGATTTCTGGGATGAATTTTTGATCGATTTTTATGGAGATTAAAGGTCTGAATTTGATTGGGTTTGTTCCTATGGACCTAATAGGCAAGGTAAGGGTGTTGGAATGGATCCAAAGTGGCTAGAACTCGAATTGGAAGCGAAAACTTGCCAATAATATCACGGTTTATTTTGGGCAAGTTTCTTGGTTTATTTTTGGAAAACTTACGTGAAGAAGAGGAAGGAAACTCTTCTTAAAGACTTGTTTCTATCAAGGGAGGAGTTTGGACAGCTTGGATTGACTGAGTACACGTGAAACAGAAATCAAAAAGGAAATAACGTAACGTGCTGTGGAGGAAAAAAACCAAAGTTATTCTCGAATTTTGTTTGCTCTACTATGTATAAAAGGGTTGGTTAGAGTCCTAGGAAGAAAAGGAGGAAGTTAGGGGAAGTTTAGAGCCTTAGAGAAGCTAGAAAAATCATTGGAAGAAAACACGTTTCTGCTGGTGCAAACTGTGCCGGAGAAAACGAAGAACATAAACAGCAGAAAAAGAAAGTCGCAGATTCTGTGACCGTAACTTTCAAATTTTAAACCTTTTGTAACAATTTTTCCAACAGTTATCTTCAGTTCGCAACGGTTTCGCTGTAGAAATAGGTTCTGTAACAATTATATTAGTTACAGAACCCGCTGTTTAGAACTTTTCACTCTTTTCATCAACTTTTGAACACCAAAGATGTATTTTGAGCAAGAGATTAATATGAGGAGCTAAACCCCTTAGCCGAGGCGACGGAGGAAGCCATTGTTCCATGAAAAGTGGTATAATTCTATTTTTATTATTTATTGCAATTATTTTACATGATTTTTTCCATAGAACTTAAAAGAAAAATTGGTTTTTATTGAGTAGTTGTGAAGTGTTTTGATGGGACATGCTTGGTTTTAATACTTTTGATGTTTCATGCTTCGTGCTTACAATTATTACTTCAAGAACCAAATTAGAGGCAAATATTAGAGTCAACTTAAAGAAAAATATTGCATGAATATTGATTAGAATTTATCAAATAATTGGTCAATAGTGGAATCCAAAGTCTCGGTGTCTTTTTTATAATTTGATACAATTTTATTTTAGTTAATTTGAGTCTAAAAGAATCCTTCACAAGTTCGAGCATCGAACCTTTTCACCACTATTTTTACTACAATTAAAACTCACATCACCAAACTACCTTGGTCTATAAATAGTGAAGTTTGGTCTGCTTACAAACTTTTCCTGAGGTAAGCACTTCACTTTGTAGTTACTGTTATAGCAACTAATAGTATTATTCGTAATACTATCTTGGAGAGGAGAGTAACCTAATTAGGAGAAATCTCTTACGCCCGCTAGTTTAAATACTTCTTTGGGATCAAGAAGCGTCTACTAGTACCATTGGTGGAAAACTAGAATTGCATTGTTATTTTAGTTTTTAATTATCAATTTGATTGACTAACGGTTGTTAAATCTTGATTGCACCTAGTTTGATAATTCTTTAGAGCCTTCTCTTCTGACATAAAGTCACTTAAACTAGATCAAAAGATTAACGTTAGTTCGGATCTGCCTTTAGATATGACGTTGACTTGTGATCATCCATTATTAACATACTCCGTTATGTGCGTGATCGATCATAAGTTGGAATCAAGTTTGGTTGCGCAGGTACAAAAGAAGATTGAAGATTTGAAGACAAGAAGATTTCTTATTGGTTTCGTATCTTTGTGATTTTCTTCGTGCACAAACTTGATAGTCTGGGACCCGACTGGATCTAGTTTATCTTTGATAGACTTGTTATTGCTAGTCGTATTAGATCATAAAACTATCATTTGGTGGTATTCTTCAGTATCCGAATCTGATAGTTCATATACTTAGATATGATTAACTTGTTAATCTAGATCTTGGTAGATCTTACCTAACAAAGGAGTTTATTAAATTAAATGGAAGAACCTTTGTGAACTCAACTAGAATATCTCTGATTAAGTTCTTGAGATAAGAAGAGTGATTACCAAACAGATTAGTCCTTTACTGTTTGGAAGACGATCAAAAGGAGTTGAGTTCTTGAAGTATTCACAGCGGCTGAAGCAACTTAAGATAGTGGACTTTATCTTAGGATTCACATGTGTTGGCCAAATTGGTTGCAGGTGCAGGGATACTGAGGGAACTAGGTAACTTGGGGTAGTTTACTTGGTTTAAACTATACGAAGTTGGTAGTGTTTTTGTATAACGGTTTAATTCTGAGTCTCGGGGTTTTCTGCATTTGCGGTTTCCTCATTAAATTTTTTTTGTTGTGTCTTTACTTTTACTTTGTGCAGTTATAATTATTATTTTAGTTATAATAAAAGTAAATACATTGTACGTTAATCTAACTCTTGGGTTGATCCTTATAGTTGTGTTCGGTTTCAAACTAAAACTATATACCAAGTGTATACCTTATGGTTTTCTATCATCTTGACAGTCTATGTCTATATTATATCACGTAAGGTATCAAACTTATAGGTTGATATCGAAAATATTGTGGCATACTTGATACCCTCGTCATTTCAAATAGATATATAAGATTCTTAAAGCTAAATATTTCAGGAATTATTATGTTCTTAAATGCATGAAATCTTCTATTGCATTTTGGATATAGAAGTGCATTTTACAGTGGGAGTCAGTAACTCAAGAGTTCATATGTTGGGAAGTAGGAGATGACAAGGCCATCGACAATTGGTTACGTGAATCACATTGCTTTTTATAGCAATTTTGTTTCTTTAGAAACAATTTGTTAACACTTATATCAGTAGATCTCATAAATCCTGAACGCTAGTAAGTGAAAACACGTTACAATTAGTACTTATTTTTCTCGTAACATAGCTCAGAAAATCTTGAACACATCTCTTGAAAAGGATAAGGTACAAACTACCTAGTACACCACCAACTTTTTCGTTCCAAAACCTATGTGGACAAACTTGTTATAATCATAAGTATAGATCAATAAGAGATATATTTGTACTTCATTAGTAAACAAGTTTACTTGGACAATCTTCAAAACCAATTGTTAGAGCATAGATCGGTTGAACCCACCAAGCGTTGGTATGTCAAGTTTAGTTGTCATATTTTAGTATCAAAACTCAATTAGAGTCGTTTGATTAAATGTACTAGAGTCAACTTCGTTTAGGTTAGAATAAAAAGTCTATGAATGTTGAGACTTACAAGTATTACTCTGAATACCTGAAGAATGTGAAGAAGTAACGACTACAACGAAGACATCATCCTTCAACTTGATGTTAGTAATACTAACTTGACTTGTTTCCATTCCTAATGTATCTTTCAAGTCGCTTTATATTGAAAAAATAACACGCGAAGCTATATTTATAACACTCTAGTGATTAGACTTGGTCATGGCATTATGATTAAAGTATCAAGGAATTATATTGAATTACCAAGTATAACGCTTATCTTTTGAACTTCGTAAATACGACATCAACATAATCTGTGTATTTAGTTACTTGATTATGTGTGGGATAAAGGTGTGATTTCATTCTAGAAAACTATGTATCATTACATTGGTTTAAGGAAGTAGATATATGAACTTATTTCATAATTGAAAGGGAAATCAGTAAGTGTGTTGGTCCAGTTTTTCATTGAATAATATTTGGATGACCAATGCAAGGTGACAAGGTAGAACCGGTCATAGCCTACATTGTGTGACAAGGTATTATCGATCCTAACTAGTATTGGGAGTCAAGGTAGAACCGGTCAAAACCTATGTCTAGTGACATGGTATAACCGATCCTAACTAGTATTAGGAAGCAAGGTATAACCGGTCATAACCTATATTGGGAGTCATGGTATAACCGATCCTAACTTAGTATGGGAGTCATGGTAGAACTGATCACAAGAGCAAAACCGAGTTTCCAAAATTCACCTATTGCTTTATGTTCTGTGTGAATTTGGAATTAGGGTTTGCTAAGATAGGAAACTTCTAGATGTCGACATTATATGAACATGTGCATAACTCTTTTCGTTAATTGTTCAAAGATATTCCTTGATGCTCAAGGTGATCCCAAACCGAAATAATTGAAAAGAATTTAATTATGATTTTCGATTTACACTAAAAAATGATAATTAGTTAATGTGCTAAACTAATAATAGAAATTTTCTAAGAGAGATTTCGGAAATATTATTTGACATTAATTGGAAATAGGAAAACTGAAATTAGGTACTTTATTGCATATCTTGAGAATATTTTCGGTTTTGGAATTTCCTTGTTGTCCAAATAACCTTGGTCTATAAATACTTGAGTTTGCATTTCTTGCAAACTATCCTAAGAGACAAGCAAACTTCATTCGTGTTTTTTTTTCTTCTGGTGGAGCCATCTATCCGGAGAGGAAAGTACCCTAATTCGGCGAAATCTCTTATAACCGCTGGTTTAAATACTTATATGGGATCAAGAAGCTCTACGAGTACCGTTGGTGGAAAACTAGATAATTGCATTGCTATTTTAGTTTTTGATTATTAATTTGATTGACTAACAGTTGTTGAAACTTTGATTGCACCTAGTTTGATTATTCTTGAGAGCATTCTCTTCTAAGATAAGGGTCACTCAAACTAGATCAAAGTATTGACGGGATCTTTAGAATTGTTGTTAGATCTAAAGACTGTTAGAGCATTGCTCGGTTGAACTCGCAAGCGTTCCTATCTCAAGCTTGTTTGTCAAGTTTAGTTGATCAAAACTATAAGTCTTGATTTCTAGTCTACTTATAGCTATGTCTCGGATTAGGATATAATGTGTAGTTGAGCTTTAGACTTCATGGCATTCATCGATTGAAGACGAAGACCTACTGAGGAGAGCTTGGAGGAACTTCATCAACAAAAGGTATGTGGAGACTAAAACTTATCTATCACGCAGAAGTATATTCTATTCTATCTCCTAATGAGACTAAGTCGTATAGCTATCATTTGATATTTTGAGACGAGTTTATCTCGCTTATCTATTTATCAAAATACGTGTTGGAAGCTTTTTGCTTTAGCTACGTTCATCATTATTATTGACGAGTTTAGTTGGAAACAATTTATTTGTTGGAAACTAAATAATAAGTCAAAAGATGATCATGTGGAAATTGCCTTGAACATCTTACATGATTTGTGTGAGACAATCATTTGATGTCGACTTGGAAAGTTTCGTATTGATCATTCGATCACTTGAAAATTACTAATAAGCTAATAGTTTGTGTGAGACAGCTATTGTTGTCTTCTAAGGATGTTTCAATGATTGAACTGGGAGTTTAGAACAAAAACCTTGTCTAGATGCATCACAGTATGCATCCCTAGTATGTAAACTATTTTGGTATGATTCAGGTCCGGAAACCTTGTTCGCATACCTAGTTTGCGAACGGTTTTAACTGTTAAAGTACAGGAACCTTGTTTACATACCAGTATGCAACCGGTTCTACCTGAACTAGGTCTGGGACGGTTGTTTGCATACCCGTTTGCAAATGGATGGACAAGACCAAAGTCCGGATGTTATAGTTTGCGTACATGTTTGCAAACTTAGTGGTTAAAGTCCTAAAATCGGTTAAGTATGTCTTTCATACTCATGAACAAATACATTTATGAATTAAAGAATGCAATCTTTGCAAACCGTGGCTTAATGTTCATGAATTGATTCTTGTATAAGTACTTTGTACGATTACGAATCAATCCGATTTTGTTTCGATTGGTTCATATATATTTTTATGAAATTAAACAACTATATGTGAAACACAATTAGATTCATTTGATTATCATTCATAACTTATTGATCATCATAGTTTATCTAGAAGTGTTAGATGAATGTGGTTAAGACAAAAGTGTTCATATGGCTAACTTCGGTTAACTATTATTGATCCAACTCAATATACACGTTTAGGTACGGTTACCCATATCTAAATGAAGGTATATTTCATTTGTGTGTAACAAGTTAAGACCATCTAACGGTGATGAGATATTGCTTTGGTTTTAAGCACACTTAGCTTGAATCTTAGATCTGGATTTCATCTAACGGTGAATATTGAATGCTTTGTTACTAAGCTATCTTAGCTTTGATTGTAAGCAAACCCTGATTGGAAAGATTATATAAGGGAGAACTCTAGCAACTGGAAAACCTAATCCCATCACTTTCCTGTGTCCTAGTTGCGACTAGAGTCAATTCTCCTTTAACCTAAGTTTTTCCAAAACCATTATAGGTTAACGACTTGAAGAATTCATTTGGGATTCGTGAAGCCAAATCCAACTATTTTCTCTGTAGTTGCGTATTCTGATCTTACTTGCTTTATCGTATTGAGTACTATCTTTTCTAAAATTTTCTCGAGATTTATCTCCGATAGGTAAGATATCAAAAGTAATCGCAAAGCTCTTCGTCTCATTCTTTGTGATTCCGTAATAACTTCTTCTACTACCATATAGTTAAGTTATTGTGAGGTGATTGATATTTCTAGGTTGTTCTTCGGGAATATAAGACCAGATTATCAATTGGTTCATGTTCACCTTGATTTATCAAAAGACGGAACAAAAACTTCATAGGTATTTCTATGGGAGACATATTTATCGATCAGAATAGACTTATCAGTGGGAGACAGATTTGTTTATAAGTCTTCGACTTTGGTTCATAGCAACTTTTAGTTGTGGGTGAGATCAGCTAAGGGAATCAAGTGCGCAGAATCCGACGTCATTCTAGAGGCGTAAGGAACGCGACTGTACCTTAATCGGTGTGAGACTTTGTTAGGGCTCAACTAGATTCCAGTCTGAAGTTAACTTGTAGTAGGCTAGTGTTTGTAGCGGCTTAATATAGTGTGGTGCTCAAATCTGGACTAGGTCCCGGGTATTTTTCTGTATTTTTTGTTTCCTCGTTAACAAAACTTCTGGTGTCTGTGTTATTTCTTTTCCGCATTATATTTTTTTATATAATTGAATATCACAGGTTGTGAGTAGTTCAATCAATTGGTAAATCTGACCTTGTTGTTGGATATAAATTGATTGACACTTGGACATTGGTCTTTGGTACCGTCCAAGTATTTCTCATATCAATCAGGATCATAGATTTTTATCTGTTTGATTTGCTGATTGATTTGAGAAAAAGAGATATAACTCTTTGATATATTTCTTGGTTTTAGCTCGCTTTTTAAGCTGGTGCTCTCGGAATAATATTGGAGTTAGTCCATACAGATTGCCGAACGAATTATTGGGTATGGTTGTTATACCCCCGCTTTTTAAATTGGTATCAGAGCAGGCAAACACGATAAACCTAATAAGTTTTTGTTTGTTTGATCCTAAAGACTGTCCTGATGGGAAATCGCTTTGGGAAACTTGTTCTGTGCATCTGTAACGCACATCAGAAATCCTCAAAGATTGTTCAGAGTTTATTTTCTTTAAGACCTTTGGTCTCTCAAGATAATCTCGAGTCATCTAAGACATTAGAAATCTTAGATGATGGAAAACAATCTAAAGGAAAAAAATAAAGATTCCTTTAAAAAGGACCGTTACAGGAAAAGTATGAACAAAAGCTAAAGGATATGGAACCTCACTAGACTGCTTCTCAATCTTTTTGAGGAATACTATCATGATGGATCAATCGGCAAAGATCTATTTAAGGCTTTTGAAAACAATTTTAAATCGCTGGAATGACTAATTCCGATTAAGGAAAAGGTTTGCACTTGTGAAAATTCCGATGCTGTCATTTCAGGTATACTTGACATGCAGTCGGGCCTTGCTAACAACTCGAATAAAATCGATAAAAAAAAGGTATCTGCTGTTTTTGTTGCAAGTTCCAGATGCGGAAAACTCCATTCCTTAATCATAAGAAAAAGGAGTCAAAAGGTTCAATTAGCCCTGAGTATCATCATTACTATGATTATACTTCTGGTACATTTCACAAATATCAACTGGAGATGGTGCATGAGGGATCCTATGTCCATCTATCCTATTGGTAACAAGATTGGCTCCACCCCATCTGTATATAACTTGAGATGGGGAAAGTAACGGTCCGATTAGTTTTGTGATTTTTTTTATGTGTATTATGGGTTATTTTTGCTTTTGAAATGTAAAATACTTCTTTGCAAGAAAAACTCGTTTTGAAAAAAAAAATTGTCCACCTGAGGTTAATGTAGCTTTCTACTTTCTAAATTTTCCTCAGTGTGCGAACCTCTTGGGTCAGGATTTAGAGTTGGAATCATGTTTCCTGCTATGGGTCTCGGTACATGAACGGGTCCAAGCCCACTACAGGGTATATAAGGGTTCCAGTACGCGCACCCTTCTTCTTCATCTCTTTGTCCGCGTACGTGAACAAGGGTGTTTTTAGGGTTCACGTATCAACTCCGTTAAAACCAACTTTGGAGGTCTTAAAGAGGCAAAGGCTTGTCATCATCTACAAGGAGCATATCAAGTGTAATACCCCGATATTCGACAGTGGTTGGCCGAATGGAATATAAGTAATGACTAGTCCTTCCCTAACACCAAGGCCTGATGGGTTCACTTGACTGAGTTGTGGGAAAAACTTCTCAGTTAAGCGTCCTCGGACAGGAGTAGTCACAGGATGGGTGACCTCTCGGGAAGCTGCTGCTGGATGTCCGCAGTAGTGCCGTTAAAAATCCCACACTGCTGGATAATCGCAGTGGGTAAGTGGGAACAATATCGGTGTTAGTTGGGATACAACTAGGGGATGGATCGCTTGTTCTTGGACGGGAGAGTATGCTAGGCCATTGAGCTAGATACTAGTCTCACATGAGGCAAGGAACGTCTACATTTTACCAAGGCCTTTTCAGCACGATTGGCTCCAGAGTTGGCAGAAAACTCTGCAGTTAAGCATGCTCGGGCGGGAGCAATCCAGGGATGGGTGACCATCCGGGAAGTTTCTGCTTGATTACCACAGCGATGCCCGTTGAAAACCTTTCCTTCTCTTATTTCTCTCAATTTTTAGGTTTCATGGGGAAAATCAATAATGATGATAAGAATTCAAAGAAGATGTCAAAAAATCTTGTTTCATCTTCTCTTATGAGTATAAACATACCAAGTGACCAAGACTTTACTAGAATTAGGTTCATCAATAATTCTAGTAGTAATATTTTTGAAAAGAGTTCTTATAGTGGATTCATACTAGAGAAGAAATTGGTAGAGGAAAGTGGCCATAAAGAAGATTTTGTGTGTTTTGAAAAGTATAATCTTGGTAACATCTTTAATGGTCTTGGTGAAGGTTTTTACACTCTCACAAGAATCTTTTATGTTAACATCCATGATGTTAATCTTGATGATTTGGAATTCAAGACTATGATAAATAGGAAAAGGATTCTTGTTGATAGAAAGTTGATTTCAAATATTACAAAAATTCCATTGGGTAATCTTCGCCGTCCTAGACCAAGAGGAGAAAGACCATCGAGTGAAACCATTTCCAATGGTCTTTGTGGCAAGAATGTTGATTGGATAAAAGGGAAATTTCCTACCCATGTTCTTAGTCTTTCTTTGATGATTTTCGGAAAACTTGGCATTTTTAATCTTTGTCCCTCCACAATTGAGAACTCTCGGTGGAGTCGTGAATTTGCGGAGTTGGTCTATTTCCTTTAATTGGGTGCTCAAAGTCTTGATATTTGTGGACTTATCATTCTTCAAATGGTTTCAATGACGTCATCCAACAAGAAGTTAGGCTTTCCATGCTTAATTGGGAAAATTTGTAGTGCACACTCAATTTCTCCCATTGACACCTCTATTGGAACTCCCAAACTAGTTCGTGCTTGTACCTTCAAACGTATGAAGACTAATCCCTGCAAAAGACAAAGATGTGACTTTCCTAACGGTTCTTGTGATTCTACCACCTTGAGTCTTCTTCATCAAATTCGCAAGGGTGTTCGTAAGATCAATTCCAAGGTAAAATGTGTACAAGAACAATTATGTGTGATTTCTACAAAGTTTCCCGAAATCAAGGAAGAAATGGAAAAAGTTCAAGCCTCTTGGATGGGTTATGATAATGAAGATGATGATTAGCTTCTCTAACTCGTATCATTTTTATTATGTCTAGGAACTTCTTATGAGAATTTATTCTTGTGTTTAAGAAGGATAACTAGGGTTCGGAATAGCAAATAGTGTGATTACACATAGCTATTTCCAACGATTTTCATCTTGCAATGTTTTTAGATTTATTTATTTAAATTCTAAGTTATTTGGAAGATGATTTTGCAGTGTTAATCTTTATTGGTTTTATATATTGCAAAAATATTTTATGGGATATGTGTGTTTACGTCCGTGAACTATGATTATCTCATATATGTTCAAAAGTTAAGTCTATTGTGTCTTTATGAAAATATTTATAGAAGTTAGAATGAACTTTCGAAATATTCCGCAGTATTGATCTTTCCTTGATCCACTTCTATGTGAAAGTACTGTATGGCTCCGTAAGTTTTCTTATGTTGAGCAATTCCGATTAAATTATTCGAGTTTATTGGACACAAATTCATGTTTCATGTAATTTGTTGATGTCCAAAGAAATCCTTTTTTTATTGTAAAAGTAAGGTTGCTCTTGTTGTTCTTTCGGGAATGACATTTTATGGGGGAGAGTTCTTAATTGAACTTGTGCTTAATTGCCAAATCTTTGTGGGGAGTGCGGCTGTGGAATATTGTAGGAGTTATCTTGTATCTTTATAAACTCCTTGATGAATACACTAAGTTTCGACTATGTGAAATCATCAAAACAAAGTGATATATTCTCTTTTAGTCATGAATTATCTCTTTGAGAATTTCATTATGATCCCGTAGTTTTCGTACCTTTGCCAATTTATATTGACAAAAAGGGGGAGAATTATTTGGTAGTTCACACTACATACATATGGTTTACGGATCATTATGTAAGGGGGAGTGGTTTTCATTGTGAGATGGAAGTATTGACTAAGGGGGAGTGATACATATCACCGTAGTATTACTGTCAAAGTTGTGATACAATTGGACTTTGATGTTGTGTAATAATACTATGACACTGTATAAAAATGACTGAGAACAAATGTTTTCATATGTTTTCTTATTGTTATGGCTACGGATCTTCAATAATAATGATGCTAAGTTGAACACGTTCAGAATCGCTGAAGTACTTAGAGTGACGAAAAATTCAAGGAATGTTGAAGAACCAAGGAAATCAAGCATGATGGATGAGAAGCTACAAAGTTTATTTATTTTGTAATCCATATGTATTGATAGTTTTGTCACTAAAATTGACAAAGGGGGAGATTGTTAGAGCATTGCTTGGTCGAACTCACAAGCGTTCCTATCTTAAGCTTGTTTGTCAAGTTTAGTTGATCAAAACTATAAGTCTTGATTTCTAGTCTACTTATAGCTATGTCTCGGATTAGGATATAATGTGTAGTTGAGATTTAGACTTCATGGCATTCATTGATTGAAGACGAAGACCTACTGAGGAGAGCTTGGAGGAACTTCATCAACAAAAGGTATGTGGAGACTAAAACTTATCTATCACGCAGAAGTCTATTCTATTCTATCTCCTAATGAGACTAAGTCGTACAACTATATAGACTTTTATATTATACACATTTGATATTTCGAGCCAAGTTTATCTCGCTTATCTATTTCTCGAAATACGTGTTGGAAGCTTTTTGCTTTAGCTACGTTCATCATTATTCTTGACGAGTTTAGTTGGAAATAATTTATTTGTTGGAAACTAAATAATAAGTCAAAAGATGATCATGTGGAAATTTCCTCGAAACATCTTACATGATTTGTGTGAGACAATCATTTGATGTCGACTTGGAAAGTTTCGTACTGATCATTCGATCACTTGAAAAATTACTTTTAAGCTAATAGTTTGTGAAAGATAGTATTGTCATCTTGTAAGGATGTTTCAATGATTGAACTGGGAGTTTAGAACAAAAACCTTTGTCTGGATACATCACAGTATGCGTATCTAGTATGCAAACTGTTTTGGTATGATTCAGGTCCGGAAACCTTGTTCGCATACCTAGTATGCGAACGATTTTAACTATTAAAGTCCTGGAACCTTGTTTGCATACCAGTATGCTAACGGTTCTACCTGAAATAGGTCTGGGATGGTTGTTTGCATACCCGTTTGCAAATGGCTGGACAAGACCAAAGTCCTGATGCTATAGTTTGCGTACCTGTTTGCAAACTTAGTGGTTAAAGTTCTAAAATCGGTTAAGTATGTCTTTCATACTCATGAACAAATACATTAATGAATTAAGGAATGCAATCTTCGCAAACCGTGGCTTAATGTTCATGAATTGATTCTTGTATAAGTATTTTGTATGATTACGAATCAATCCAATTTTGTTTCAATTGGTTCATATATAAATCTATGAGATAGTGAACAATTGAACAACTCTATGTGAAACACAATTAGATTCATTCGATTATCATTCATGATTGATTGATCATCATAGATGATCTAGAAGTGTTAGATGAATGTGGTTAAGACAAGAGTATATGGCTTCGGTTAACTGTTATTGAGCCAACTCAATATACACGTTTAGGTACTGTTACCCATATCGAAATGAAGGTATATTTCATTTGTGTGTAACAAGCTAAGACCATCTAACGGTGGAGAGATATTTCTTTGGGTTTAAGCAAACTTAGCTTGAATCTTAAATCAAGATTTCATCTAATGGTGAATATTGAATGCTTTGTTACTAAGCTATCTTTCCTTATATTGTAAGCAAACCCTGATTTTAAAGACTATATAAGGGAGAACTCTAGCAACTGGAAAAACTAATCCCGACAATTTCCTGTGTCCTAGTTGCGACTAGAGTCGATTCTCCTTTAACCTAGGTTTTTCCAAAACCATTATAGGTTAATGACTCTAAAACTTCATTTGGGATTCGTGAAGTCAGATCCAACTATTTTCTATGTAGTTGCGTATTTTGATCTTACTTGTTCTATCGTATTGAGTACTATCTTCTCTAAAATTTGCTCGAGATTTATCTCTGATAGGTAAGATATAAAAAGTAATCTCAAAGCTCTTCGTTTTATTCTTTGTGATTCCGCAAAAACTTCTTCTACTACCTTATAGTTTAGTTATTGTGAGGTGATTGATATTTCTAGGATGCTCTTCGGGAGTATAAGATTGTAATATCAATTGGTTCCTGTTCACCCTGATTTATCAAAATACGGAACAAAAACTTCATAGGTATTTCTGTGGGAGACAGATTTATCTATCAGAATAGACTTATCTGTGAGAGACATATTTGTTTATACGTCTCCGACTTAAGGTTGTAGAAACTCTTAGTTGTGGGCGAGATCAGCTAAGGGAATCAAGTGCACATAGTCTGGCGTGTTTCTAGAGGCGTAAAGAATGCAACTATACCTTAATCGGTGTGAAACTTGGTTAGGGCTCAGTTACATTCCAGTCCGAACTTTACTTGTAGTAGGCTAGTGTCTGTAGCGGCTTAATACAATGTGGTGTTCAAATCTGGACTAGGTCCAGGGGTTTTTCTGCATTTGCGGTTTCCTCATTAACAAAACTTATGGTGTCTGTGTTATTTCTTTTCCGCATTATATTTGTTTATATAATTGAATATCACAGGTTGTGCATAGTTCAATCAATTGATAAATCCGACCTTGTTTGTTGGATATAAATTGATTGACACTTGGACATTGGTCTTGGTACCTTCCAAGTATTTCTCACATCAATCAGGCTCATAGATTTCTATTTGTTTGATTTGCTGATTGATTTGAGAAAAAGAGAAATAACTCTTTGATATCTTTCTTGGTTGAGCTCGCTTTTTAAGCTGGTGCTTTCGGAATAATATTGGAGTTAGTCCATATAGATTGCCGAATGAATTATTGGGTGTGGTTTTTATACCCCCGCTTTTTCAAAGTCATCTTGTGATAATCCATTGTTAACAGACTCTGTTCAGTACGTGGTTAATCTTAAGAGGATTCAAGTTTTTGTGTGCAGGTACTTTAAAGATAATCGAAGATTTAAAGACGAAGAATATTTATCTAATTATTTTTCGTATCTTGTGAATTTTGTGCACTTATCTTGATCAGTTAAGATCCGACTTAGATCTGGTTTATCTCTTGATAGATATGAACATAAAGTCGTTTAGATCGGCAACTATCATTTGGTGGTATTTTTCAATATCTGAATCTGATAGTTGTGAATCTGGATCTAAGTTACTGATTCAGATTGATCTAACCAGACAAAGGAGTTTATTATATTAAACATAAGAGCCTTTGTCAATAACTCAACAAATCTTTATTCTAAAGATTAATGAAGTGGTTACCAAACATATTTGTACCTTTACTGTTTGGAATACGATCAAAAGGAGTTGAGTACCTAAGACTTTACTTGGTAAAGAAATTTAAGATAGTGATTTTTGTTTTATGATTCACGTGCATGACCAAAAGGTCGAAGACGCATGGATACTGGGGAAACTAATTAACTAGGGGTAGTTTACTTGGTCTCAACTATACGAAGTTGGCTTTTGTTCTTTGTATAGCGGCTTAATTATGAGAGTATTCAAAACTGGACTAGTCCCGGGATTTTTCTGCATTTTCGGTTTCCTCGTTAGCAAAATCTTGTTTGTGTTATTTACTTTACTTCCGCATTATAATTTGTTTATTATAGTAAAGTAAGTTACACTTGTACGTTAATCTTAATCACTTGACTTTGAGCCTATAGTCAATCGATCTTGTACCGTAACTATTGCCAAGTGAATATCAAGTTGTCGTATTTTCTCGACTTTGTCCATAGACGATCACACTTGGTATCAGACTTATAGGTTGAAATAAAAATATTATGGTGTATTTGGGTACCCTCGTTTTTTCAATTGGTATCGGAGCAGGAAGACACGAAAATATCTAACAATCTGTGTTTGGTGCGATCCAACCTACTGTATAAAATTTGAATCTAATGGTTGATTCAGTTGACGTATCATCAAGATTTGATAACTTTAAACGGACAATGAAACAGTTGAATATCTTCGTTCCAAAGAGGTTTGGACATTTGATGAATGTCGTTTATATCTTAATCTCACTGAAGATTCTTCAAGCAAGATCAACCGAAAAATCTCATAATTTGCTGAACTTAAAAAACAGCTTTCTGATTTAACAAATGAGATTAAGATATATGAACAAAAAGAAGATGAGTCTTTATCAAAAACTCTCGAAATCCTGGATAATTGTAGTAAGGTTCAAAATGAGGTTAATGAGTTTCTCAAAGAGCTAGACTACTCAAAAGAAACTAATAATAATTCTAAAGGAATCAACGCATTCATGAGTACTTGACGAATTATACCTCTGAGACAGTTGATAATTTATAAAGAAAATGATCTTCATAACACCTCTGAGAAGTTAATTCAAGAAGAGTTATTATTTAACTATCATGAAATCTCAAATGTCAATTGTGAAACCACTAAAACTGCTCCTTTTTGAATTCTCCCTTAAAAAAAGAGGAAATATTCGTTGAAAAATTATTGTCAATACCTGAAAAACTATTTCCTTAAATTATAAACCATATATAAAATGTCAAAGGTTCGATAATAGGTTGCTCTCAACTAAGAATCGGTGCTTATGGGTCATTCATATTTGGGTCTGAATCCTGTTCGAATTCAAAATGGGTCCGATGATAAAAACAATGAGAGATGGTTTATTCTTTTTCTCTTCTTCATCTTTGGGTTTCGAAGAAACTCAAATAGTACATTAGGGTTCGAAATTTCTCTACTTCAAATTCTTGCATGTGAACATGAACAAGAGAAATTTGTATCTTCTCACTCTAGGATTCAAAAGGAACAAAGGGTAAATCTTAAATCGATCCAACTCTCTTCAAACAAGGTGATTCAAGACTCAACATGAGTTTTCGATTGTAAGTGCTTCTTCACTTATCTCCTTGATTCATTGGCAAACAAAGGTAGGAATTATAGAAACTTTACTAGAGGAGAAATCTCAAATAGGAATATGATGCTCTATTCTACTATTGATGTCAATTATGAAAACATGCCTAGCCTAACTTATGATGTTGTATCTCAAAATTACTTTGTGAATGATGAATGTCTCACTAAATTCGGCTCAATCAAAGAAACCATTATGAAAATGCTATATGTAGAAGTTTTGGATGAGAAGTATAAGGACTTTGTGAATTCTAGAGAATGGGGTATTCTTCATGAAAGCTCCTTCAAGGCTACTCCAGACTTAATGAAACTATTTTATGCCAAGATGCATGAAATGAATTTCGAAGGGTGTAGTTTTCGTACCATGATCGGTACAAAGTCATTTGAGGTTAACAAACAGGTTATCTTGGAACTAATATTCTTTTTATAAGAACACCTTTTGGCCATGCTCTGATCAGAGATATCGGGTCGACAACAATACAATTTCTTCCGTAATTGCTGGAGTTTTGTCAGGTAACTCTTTTATTATCAACAATGTTGAGTTTCATCTCAAAGTCTTTGGGAAATTAGCTTCTGCAAATCTTTGTCCTATCAATAAGCACAAGTCCAAATGGACAAGAGATGTTGCTGAATTAGTATATCATCTTGTTAGAGGAATTACAAACTATGATTTCTGTGATTTAATAATTAGACAGATGATTACGATTCGAAGAAGTAGAAGGGGAACTCATGGGTTTGCTTGTTTAGTTACAAGAATTTGCAGCTTATTTGGAATTGTATGGCCAAACTCCAGACAAAAACTTCCAAAGAAGCTAGGTGAAATGATTTTTAACAAAATGAGGGGAAAAGTATACAATGCACCTGCAGCTATAAGATTCGAGGGAAACACTCAAACAATCAAAAGAAGACTACAGAGGAAGAATGACTGTATCATTGACTTAATTGATCTTGCTAAAGACAAATATCCAGATCTTACTGGTGAACTGTATGCTATCTCTAACAAGTATCAAGACATTGCATTTGAGGAAGATACTGATTTAGATATTTATGATTAGTATATGTACTTCTAATATTATAATATTGTGTATCTAACTTGTGAACAATCCTGGTGTTGTCCTTGTTGTTCAATGTACTTGTTGATACTGGTCGTAGTTATACTGTCTGGATTTTACTTTGGTTATGAGATGTTATTTCGGTTTTAACTAACCCTAATTTCCGATCTCATATTGTGTTATATTTGTGTGACTTTTTGGTTTAGCGGGATTAAGTTCTAGCCTTTTTAGGTAGGCTTTATCAAAGGATCATAAGGAGATACGATTAAAAACTCATGTGTGAAAGTCACAATGATGTTGATATCAATTTATCTTTATATAAGTTTAGTTTAGCATAACATATGAGTTTTGGGTTAAAATTTTGCTATTAGTACACAATGGTTAAAACCGAATCAACCTTTTTCTGGTAAAGGTTGTTTTTTCTTTGTTGTTGTTCTTTTGTTCTTGTGAGAGGATGACAACAAACATGGGGAGAGTTCTTATTGAACTGGTGCTTAAGTGATATATCTTTCTAGGGAGAAGCAGTTGCGGAAACCAAGGTAATAATTCTTTTATTGTTAGTTAATCATGTTAACAAAAGCTTGATTTTATTGCATATATTTTCTTTTGCTTAACGAAATTCAGTACAATTGATATTTCCCATTATGATGTATAGATTGATTATTGTGATTCAATTGTTTCCAGTAAAGAAAAACTATATCAATTCTATTTGACTTATTGATGTAGTATCTTCTTTATTGTTTGGTATCAATTGTGTTTGCTTAATGGAATTCAGTGCAATTGTTATATTTCCATTAGATTGGATTATATATGTTTCAATTGTTTCCGGTTAAGAAAAACTATGACAATTCAATGATTTGATTTGTATCTACTGTTTTTGCTTAACGAAATACGGGGTCATTTGTTTAGTCCATTTGATTCCGGATAAGAAAAACTAAATTAATTCTGATCTTAGTTTAGTCTTACCAAATGAAGGATTCGGTTATTCAAGTCTAATCGATGTCCTTGACAAGAAAAATCAGTTAACTAACCTAATCTTTGTCTTGTCTAAAAGAAGGTCTAAGTTATTCTATGAATAATTAGAACCTGATAAGATAAATTGATTTAATTCTGATATCTATTTGTGTCTTATCAAATAAAGCGATTATACATACATAATCTGTTCGGATTGTAACAAAGATATCTTCGTTGATCAATCGAACTGAGGGAAAATTACTTCGGGAAATTGTTTCCTTGATAACATTCTAAAATAAGATTACTTTTGTAGTTTCGGTTTTAGTATTGGTTATCTAAAATGGTATGTGAAACCTTCGTGCTTAACTCTTATAGGTTGGTACAAGTCTTGTGGATTTATAAGATCCTTTCGGTTTGCTCTTCTGTTTATTCGTTTCTTTGTCATTTTTTGTGACAAAAAGGGGGAGAAATATATGGAGAAAACAAGTGATTTATGATCACTAGGAAAGGATATACGTGCTTAAACATTATATCTAACGAAAGAGTAAAGCATAGACTAAGGGAGAGAAACATATCATCATGCTTTGTAGCATCTACAAAAAGGAGAATAACAAATATGTTCGGATTGAATATATACCTAGCTTTCATTTAGGGGGAGTAAAGCTTTTATTATTCAAATGTCAACATCGGCATTTATTTTTTGAATATGTGCAGGATATTGTGCTGTTGAAACTTGGAATCAAGCGTATGCAGAATGGGTTATTTGTAATTCGTTTATCTCCATATACGTATTAGAGTTTTGTCACTAAAATTGACAAAGGGGGAGATTGTTAGAGCATAGATCGGTTGAACCCACTAAGCGTTGGTATGTCAAGTTTGGTTGTCATATTTTAATATCAAAACTAAATTTGAGTCGCTTGATTAAATGTACTAGAGTCAAATTCGTTTAGGTTAGACTAGAAACTCTAGGAATGTTGAGACGTACAAGTATTATTCTGAAGACCTGAAGAATGTGAAGAAGTAACGACTACAACAAAGACATCATCCTTCCACTTGAGGTTAGTAATACTGACTTGACTTGTTTCCATTCCTAATGTATCTTTCAAGTCGCTTTATACTGAAAACATAACATACGAAGCTATATTTATAACATTCTAGTGATTAGACTTGGTCAGAGCATTATGATCAAAGTATCATGGAATTATATTGAATTACGAAGTATAACACTTATCTTTTGAACTTCGCAGATACGACATCAACATAATCTATGTATTTAGTTACTTGATTATGTGTGGGATATATGGGTGATTTCATTCTATAAAACTATATATTTTTACATTGGTTTCAGGAAGTAGATATATGAACTTGTTTCATAATAAAAACAGAAATCAATAAGTGTGTTGGTACGGTTTTTCATTGAATAATATTTAGATGACCAATGCAAGGTGACAAGGTAGAACCGATCTTAACTTATGTTGAGAATCAAGGTAGAACCGTTCATAGCCTATATTGTGTGACAAGGTATAACCGATCCTAACTAGTATTGGGAGACAAGGTAGAACCGGTCATAACCTATATTTAGTGACATGGTATAACCGTTCCTAACTATTATTGGGAAGCAAGGTATAACCGGTCATAACCTATATAGGGAGTCATGGTATAACCGATCCTAACTTAGTTTGGGAGTCATGGTAGAACCGGCCCCAATAGTAAAACCGAGTTTCCAAAATTCACATTTTTTTTTATGTTGTGTGTGAATTTGGATTAGGGTTTGCTAAGATAGGAGACTTCTAGATGTCGCCATTATTTAAACATGTGCGTAACTCTTATCATTAATTTTTCAAATATATTCCTTGATGCTCAAGGTGATCCCAAACCGAAATAATCGAAAAGCATTTAATTATGATTTTCGATTGTATATGTTTTAATTACCAGCAATTAAAGCATATACGTTAGAAAAGGATTATTAGTTAATGTGATAAACTAATAATAAAAAAAAATTGTGAGAGATTTTAGAAATATTGTTTGACGTTAACTGGAAATATTAGAACTGAAATTAGTTACTTTATTGCATATCTTGAGAATATTTTTGGTTTTGGAATTTCCTTGTTGTCCAAACAACCTTGGTCTATAAATACTTGAGTTTGCATTTCTTTCAAACTATCCTAAGAGCCAGGAAAACTTCATTCGTGTTGTTTCTGGTGGAGCCGTGTATCCGGAGAGGAAAGTACCCTAATTAGGCGAAATCTCTTACGACCACTCGTTTAAAGACTTCTATGGGATCAATAAGCTCTACGAGTACCGTTGGTGGGAAACTAGATAATTGCATTGTTATTTTAGTTTTCGATTATTGATTTGATTGACTAACGGTTGTTGAAACTTTGATTGTACCTAGTTTGATTATTCTTGAGAGCCTTCTCTTCTGACATAAGGGTCACTCAAACTAGATCAAAGTATCGACGGGATCTTTAGAACTGTTGTTATATCTAAAGACATCTTGTGATAATCCATTATTAACAGACTTCGTTATGTGCGTGATTGATCACAAGATGATTCAAGTTTTTGTGTGCAGGTACTTTAAAGATAATCGAAGATTTAAAGACGAAGAAGATTTATCTAATTAGTTTTCGTATCTTGTGAATTTGTGCACACTTCTTGATCGGTTGGGATCCGAATTAGATCCAGTTTATCTTTTCATCAATTTGATCATAAAGTCGTTTAGATCGACAACTATCATTTGGTGGTATTTTTTCAATATCCGAATCTGATAGTTGTGAGTCTGAATCTAAGTTACTGATTCGGATTAATCTAACCAGACAAAGGAGTTTATTAGATTAAACATAAGATCCTTTGTCAACAACTCAACAAATATTTATTCTAAATATTGTTTAAGTGGTTACCAAACAGATTTGTTCCTTTACTGTTTTGAATATGATCAAAAGGAGTTGAGTATATAAGACTTTACTAGGTAAAGCAATTCAAGATAATGATTTATGTCTTGTGATTCACATGCGTGACCAAAAGGTCGAAGACGCAGGGATATCAACTATACGAAGTTGGCTTTTGTTCTTTGTATATCGGCTTAATTCTGAGAGTATTCAAAACTGGACTAGGTCTCGGGGTTATTCTGCATTTGCGGTTTCCTCATTAACAAAATATTGTTTGTGTTATTTACTTTACTTCTACATTATAATTTTTATTATATTACAATTAAATAACACTTGTAGGTTAATCCTAATCACTTGACTTTGATCCTATAGTCAACCGGTCCTGTACCGTAACTATTTCCAAGTGAATAATAAGTTGTCGTATTATCTCGACTTTGTCCATAGACGATCACACTTGGTATCAGACTTATAGATTGAAATGAAATAAAATGTGGTGTATTCGGGTACCTCGTCTTTTCACCAATATCTAAGAATAAACCTAGTATATACACGAACTACGCCCGAACCATATACCAACAAGATCAAGTCTTGTAATATATATTTCAAGGAACGAATTTATAATAGCAAGTCTTGTAGGTACCATATAGTTTGAACTTAAAAACTATCTAGGTTTTTTTAATGTACTACTTGTGATATTTCTTTAATAAAGATATAAAATATAACGCAGAAAAGAAAATACAGAACGCCAGAAATTTTGTTAACGATGATAACTGCAATGTGCAGAAAAACCCCGGTACTTAAACCTGTTTTAAACACCCCCTGTATTTAGCCGTTACGAACACTATCCTAATATCAGAGTTCAAACATGAATGTAAATGAGACCGAATTGACCTCTGAATATTTCATCTTCAGTCGTGCTCCTTACGTCTCATGGATCTCGCAAGAACCTACGCCCTTGATTTCCCTAGCTGACATCCTTTACAGCTCTAGGAGTTGCTTTAGCCTAAGTGAAGACTTTTAGCTAATCTGCCTCTAACAGATAGACTTTTGATTTCCTTTCAGAAAGATATACAACTAGGATAACTTACTCTCTTCAAAAGGTTATAGAGATGCCTAATCGATTCTACCTCACAAGATCAATCTAACAGATATGATACTAGTGAAACTACAAAGTCTGAGACGAAAAATATTTAGTAATTTCTACTATTCTAATTCCCTAATCAATAATTCTTGAATGACCGAATAGTAGAAGAGACAGACATTGAATAAACAATAATTATGATGATCAAGCTAAGATTCCATATATCAAGAACTATAAGGTAAAAAGTTAGACTTTAAAATTCGTAACCTAATACAGTTTCACGAAGAAACCTAGGTCTTTAGAGGACGACTTGGAATGCAACTAGGAAATAAAAGTGCTAAGATTGAGATTTTAGTTTTACAGGGAGTCCTCTATTTATAAAGATAAACAAGGTTAGGTACCTTACAATCAAACTTAAGTTCTTGAACTAGTTTCCATGCTTGCGAATTAATTTGATTTCAAGGTTTGCTATCTCAAGCTTGTTGTTAATGTTAGTTGCACAAAATTATATCTTAAATACTAGTCTACTAAAATCAAGTCTCGAAATAGGATTAAAGTATGGTAGTTGGGTATCAAACATCACTAAATAACCATCGAAAATTAAAAACTGAATTTTAGACGAAGACATTTAAAGAACTTCATCGACAAAGAGGTATGCGAAGACTAAACTATTCTATTTACTCACGTCATTTACCATTTTATCTTATGAGACTATGTCGTATGATATTAGTAGATTCATTGCAAACTTGTCTTGATAAATATCTCAGATTCAAATACTACAGTCGTACGAT
This sequence comes from Papaver atlanticum, assembly GCA_023531105.1. Classification (NCBI taxonomy): domain Eukaryota; kingdom Viridiplantae; phylum Streptophyta; class Magnoliopsida; order Ranunculales; family Papaveraceae; genus Papaver; species Papaver atlanticum. The sequence goes on from JAJJMB010011049.1 coordinate 69,890, forward strand.
ATTGTCTCAGCAGATGGAGTGGTAGATAATATGAGTAAATAGGATAGCCATTCTTCATTTACCTTTGTTGATTAAGTACCAGCAAATGTCTAAATTGTTTTTCAGTCTTCAAGGTCAATTGGTGAATTATGATACTCAACTACCATACTCTATTCCTTGTATGAGATTGACCTTAGTACGCTATAAATCAAGACACAATTTTGATCAACTAATTTGACAACAAGCTTGATATACCAAAACTTATCAGTTTGACTGAGTAATGCTCTAACAATATCCCCCTTTGTCAATTATAGTTATAAAACTATCAGTTATATATGGATTTCAAAATAAATAAACTTTCTGCCCAATCTCCATAATGCTTTTGGATTTATTGAATATTTAACACTCTGGAATTTTTCGTTCATCAAGTTCTTGTATAGTTCTGCATGTTTGTGTTCAACACCTTCTTGTTGAAGATCCGTAACTTGATAACAACTTATGAGAATACTCAAGATAAAGCATTAGAATGAATAATTAATCTACTCAAAGTATAATATTTTTACCTACTTCAAAGTTCGTTGTATCAAATCTCTCAAGCAATACTACGTTGATATGTTCTCCCCCTTGGTCATTACTTGTCTCTTTTTGCTAGATGTGAAGTTTACCTTCGCACAAGTATTTCTCTACCTCTTAAAGAAAGATCAATAAATTTACATGTCTTATTAGATTTCTACTAAATAATTCTCCCCCTTGTCAAAATTTGACAAAGGTTTTAAATAGGGACCGTAATGAACTACGCGTTAGGAGATCATCAAGACTAAAGATAACATACCATCTTTTTTAGATGATTCCACCAAGTTTCGCAACTTAGCATATTCACTAAGGAGAGGTTTTTTTTTTTAGGTATTGTTTTCTCCTGAAGTTCCACAGACGCACTCCCCAGAAAGATATAGCATTTAAGCACAAGTTCAAAATTAGCCCTCCCACCCACCCACCCCCACCCACACCCCAATAATATGTCATTCTCAAAGAGAACAACATGAGCGACCTTTCTGTATACAAGAAAAGAATTTTCCTTGGACATTATCAAGTAAATTTTTACTAATATTTTTCTCACTTCTCGCTAGTTAGGAACAAAAAAGTTTTAAAATAACGATATTAGGTTTTAGATTAATCCAAAAACATTATTGTTTTAAAATTTGATCCTCTTAGCCAGTTACTAACAAAGATTAAAGAGTGTAATTCTTGTGATATGATTCACATAAGATTTTATTATATTGTAGCCATGTACGAACGTAGAATTAAAGTCATTACCTTATTTCCTATCAGTTACGAATGGGAGAGAAAAAAAAACATGACTACCTGATTCAATCCATGTAATATATTAAAAGAGTAATCTTGAAGATTAAATATTGCAATTGTTCTCAAAAGTTTACTTATCTTTTAACCAATTACGAACAAAAAATGTAAGTTGTAAGAGAAATCACGAGAATAAGTTTTAATAATACATCTATGATAAAACAAAGAGCGAACTCCTGGAAAATAAGTAATATACAAAGAATAATCAAAATAGACCAAGCATTGGAAGCATCATCATCAAAATAAAATTTAATTAAATAAACTTCAATAATTGATAGATTTTAAAAAGTAGTAATGTAAGAAAAACATTAATAAACTAATTCAAAATACTAGTTTTTCCTCCTTAAAACAATAAGAAGAAATCCTTACACAGAGTTAACTAGGAAAAAAAGATTTTTGAAAAATTCTTCATCATCTTTCCAAATTCTTTATATGTCCGAAGCATCAGAACATAAGGTTCCTGATGTGTTAGAGCATAGATCGGTTGAACCCCCCAAGCGTTGGTATGTCAAGTTTGGTTGTCATATTTTAGTATCAAAACTCATCTAGAGTCGCTTGATTAAATACTAGAGTAAACTTCGTTTAGGTTAGACTAGAAAGTCTGGGAATGTTGAGACGTACAAGTATTACTCTGAAGACCTGAAGAATGTGAAGAAGTAATGACTACAACGAGGACATCATCCTTCCACTTAAGGTTAGTAATATTGACTTGATCTCATTTCCATTGCTAACATATCTTTCAAGTCGATTATATTGAAAACATAACATGTGAAGTTGTATATATATTACTCTAGTGGTTAGACTTGGTCATATCATTATGATCAAAGTGTCAAGGAACTTATTGAATTACGAAGTATAAACACTTATATTTTGGAACTTCGTAAATACGACATCAACATAATCTTTGTATTTAGTTACTTGATTATGTGTAAGATATAGGTATGATTTCACCCTAGGAAACAATGTTTTATAACATTTGTTTAAAGGAAGTACATATATGAACTTGCTTCATAATCGAAAGGAATCATGATTGGTCCGGTTCTTTATTGAATATCTTTTGAATGACCAATATAAGATGACAAGGTAGAACCTATCTTAACTTGTTGAGATTTGAGGTATAACCGGTCATAGCCTATACTCTGTAGCATGTTGTAATCGGTCACAAGCTACTTTGTGAAGCATGGTGTAACCGATCACAAGCTACATTGGGAAGTTAGTTGTAATCGGTCACAAGCTACCTTTTGGAAGAAAGGTGTAACCGATCACAAGCTAATTTGGGAAGTTAGTTATAACGGTCACAAGTTACTTTGGGAACCAAGGTGTTACCAGATCACAAGCTCACTCGGGAAGTAAGGTGTAACCGGTCACAAGCTACCTCTGGGAAGCAAGGTGTAACCGGTCACAACCTAGTTTGGGAAGCATGGTATAACCGATCATAACTTACATTGTGAGTTATGGTTGAACCGATCCCAAGGAGAAAAACTGAGTTTCCAATATTCACATATCTCTTCATGTTTTGTGTGAAGCTTGGAATTCGGATTTGCTGAAAAACTTCTAGATGCCGACATTATTTGAACATATACATAACTCTTATCATTAATTGTTCAAAGATATCATACCGAAAAATTGAAAAATATTTAATTATGATTTTCATAATATATGTTTTAATTACTAGCAATTAAAGCATATCCTCTAGAAAATATTATTAGTTAATGCGCTATACTAATAATAGAAGTTTTCTAAGGTAGTTTTCGAAAATATGGTTTGGTAATTAATTGGAAATAGGAAAACCGAAATTAGGTACTTTAATGTGAATACCTTGAGAATATTTTCGGTTTTGGAATTTCCTTGTTGTCCAAACAACCTTGGTATATAAATACTTGAGTTTGCATTTCTTGCAAACTATCCTAAGAGCCGGGCAAACTTCATTCTTATTGTTTCTGGTGGAGCCGTCTATCCGGAGAGGAAAGTACCCTAATTAGGTGAAATCTCTTACGACCGCTCATTTCAAGACTTCAGTGGGATCAAAAATCTCTACGAGTACCATTGGTGGGTAACTAAATAATTGGATTGTTATTTTAGTTTTCGATTATTGATTTGATTGACTAACGGTTGTTGAAACTTTGATTGCACCTAGTCTGTTTATTCTTGAGAACCTTCTCTTCTGATATAAGACTCACTAAAACTAGATCTTTAGAACCATTTTCAGATCTAATGACATCTTGTGATTATCCATTGTTAAAAGACTTCGTTTTGTGTGCGATTAGTCACAAGAGGATTCAAATTGTGTTGTGCAGGTTATTACTGAAGACAAACGAAGATCTGAAAACGGCGAAGTTTTTCTTATTAGTTTTCGTATCTTGTGAATTGTGTGCACAAACCTTGATCGGATGGGATCCAACTAGAATCGTGTTTATCTTTGATAGACTTGATTGGCTAGTTGCGTGATATCGGCATCACCTTATAGTTTCTCTTGTTGAGTTATATTGATTGACAGCAAATCTAGAGTTTGGTTATTTCGGTAATCAAAGTTTAGGTTGATCTAACCAGACAAAGGAGTTTATTAGTTTAAACGGAAGATCCTTTGTCAACGACTCATTAATATTTTATTACCAAGATTGAATAGAGTGGTTACCAAACAGATTTATCCTTTACTATTTGGAATACGATCAAAAGGATTGGTGATTCACGTGCGTGACTCTAGAAGTCGAAGGCGCGGGGATACTGAGGAAACTAAGTAGCTAGGGGTAGTTTACTTGGTCTCAACTATACGAAGTTGGTATTAGATTTTGTATAGCGGTTTTATTCTGAGAGTATTCAAAACTGGACTAGGTCTTGGGGTTTTTCTCCATTTGTGGTTTCCTCGTTAACAAAATCTTGTTGTATCATTTACTTTGTTTTCCGCATTATAATTGTTATTATAATTAAGTAAATTACACATGTATGTTAATCAGAATTACTTGACATTGATTCTAATAGTCAATCGGTTATTACCCTAACTATTGTCAAGTAAATATCTTGTTGTCGTATTGTTTCGACCTCGTCCATAAACAATCACACAAGGTATATGACTTAAGTTGTATTATCTCGACTCTGTCCATAGACGATCACTTAAGATATCAGACTTATAGGTTGATATTTAAAAGATTGTGGTGTATTTGGGTACCCTCGTCTTTTCATGATAGTTGGTTTGAGGTCTTCAATCAAAAGTTTTTGTTGCTTGACCAATGTTTCTTGGACTTTTAGAGTTTTGGAAAATATCCCAAAGTGTTCAATTCCAATTTAGCATGTTTGCATTCTTCAAATAAAGTTACAAACCACTGATAGTTAAAAGAATTTTTTTATTGGCTTCCTCATATTCTTCTTCTTCTTTAGGAAGTAGGAATTATTCTTCTCAGGAATAGTTTTCATTTTTTTTTTGATAGTTGTAGAGTTATCGATAACAATAGGGCTACAGTTTTCGCCAGAAGGGAGTTGTTTCGGATTTTCCATGATATGATTTTTAGACAGATGTGATTTAGATTTCTCAAAAGTCATAATTAAGTAGTCTCTCCAAAGACCAAGTTTTGGAAGAATTACCAAAAATAGTAAAGCCAATAAAAAAAAGATACATCCAAAAGCGGTAACATAACTTAATAGACCCCCTTTAAAAAGAGTTACTTTCATGAACTAGAATTTAAATTTTGAATGTAGAATTATTATAAAAGTCATTGTAATGACCCGACCCTCCACCGACCTTCTCCCCACTTAGGCACTGCGGTTATTCGGCAGTGTGGGGTTTTCAACGGGTGCCGCTGCGATCATCCGATATCGACTTCCTACGAGGTCACCCATCCCAGGATTACCCCTGATTGAGCACACTTAACTGCAGAGTTTTCTGCCAATTCTGGAGCCAGTTGTGCTGAAGAGGCCTCGGTGTTATGAAAGAAAAAATTGAGCAAGTTGTGCTGAAAAGGCCTCGGTATTAGGAAATAAAAAATTATTATTACCTATATTCCAATCGGCGGACCCTACTTGCTCGGGGTATTACAATACCACCACATTAAATTGAAGCCGTCCTCGGCTCTGGAATATACTCAATCCCAGATCTCCAACGTTTCTTACCCCTCATGAGACAGGCACCTAGACCAACCCCGTCTAGCGTACATTACCACCCTCGATAGGTGACCCGTCGTCGGCTTTGATACAATTTGTAATGACCCATCCTTACGCTGATATTGTCCCCACTTAGCCACTACAACAAGCACCTATATCAATCCCATCCAGCGTACATTACCACCCTCGGCAGGTGACCCGTCTTCGGCTTTGATACCATTTGTAATTACCCATCCTTTCACCGATACTTTCCCTACTTAGCCACTACGGTTATCTGGCAGTGTGAGATTTTCAACGGGCACCTCTTTGGTCATCCAGCAGCTGCTTTCCGGGAGGTCACCCATCCCTGGATTACTCCTACCTGAGCACGCTTAACTGCAGAGTTTTCTGCCAACTCTGGAACCAATTGTGCTGAAAAGGCCTTGGTGTTGGGAAAGGATTAACCATTACCTATATTTCATTCAGCAAAATCTACCTGTCGAATCGGGGTATTATAGTCATTTTATCAAAGATGAGTATCCAAAATTATTTTCGTAAGAGTTTTTAGTTTCCTCTTAACAACATTAAATCAAAGAAGAAATGAGAGTGTTGATAGACGTGTCCCAAAATATATATGAGAATTTCTTTTAACATCAACTTCTTGTTAATAATCAAGTTTAAATATCAACAATATGATTATATTTTTCTTAGCAGATACAACTATCTTGGCGTTTTATGTAGAGATTCTCATGGATCATGCTCTCATCTCTTGCTTAGGAGTCAGATAAGCATGAAGAGTATCTAGAAAGACCATACGATAGGTTGATACCCACATCGAATCATTTTTGGACTCACATAATGATATAGTAGTACATTGAGTATGAACTATTAACTCATTTAAAAGTATTTATAGATAATTATGACAACCACGTTGGGATTTTTACAGTGAAGATACCATTCTTTATGAGAAGGTTATGTAACATCTTGGCATGGATTCATCTATATGGAGCAATGAATCAACATAACTGAATAAATTATTATCTCGACTTTTGAAAGATTAGATATAAGTGACAAAAGGAATTGTCATAAGATACTAGAGCCCCACTAAATCACTCAAAGAAACACAAGGAAAATGAGTGATTCATGTAATATAGTTAAGTTACAAACCAATCACAGTTTGCATAAGCCCTTATTGTGCAAATTTCATTATCTCTTAATGGGCACATGAGATGAGGATACACTTTTCAACACAATTAGGTTATATTGAGGTGAGCAGTAATCGTCTCACCACTAGATCCCTACATGGATTTATCAATCTATTGAGATTTTTGATGACTGGATATTGTTCTCTTCATCCCTTGAGAATTTCCATTTTGTTTAGGTTTTTCATTCAAACATGAAGAAGAAGAAGAAAATTTAGCCTTACTAACCTTAGATTGAATGGACTTTTAAAAGAGTTGAACCACATTTTTTAGTCTAGCAACTCTCCTTTGAAGTTTGTTGAAAAACCTCAATTCTCTTTTATATTTGAAACAATCATGTCCTTTTAAGGTACAAAAAGTGAAGATCTGATATGGATGTGTTTGTTTCAATGTAGGAATAATATTACTAGTTTCCACAAACAAAGACATTTGTGATGATACTGAAAAACCAAAAACAAAGTTTTCATGAATGGGTGATGTGTCTATCATATCATCCAGAGAATTAGATGATAGATTATTAAGACTGTTATCAAGATTGTAGTATGTATTGCTACATCCACCAAAATTCACAGTTTCTGTTAGAAGAGAAACATATGCGGTTTCTTTCTCTTCTGAATCTTAATAATCAGATGCTTTATCAAAAGTTACTGCAAGAGCCTTGTTGCCAGTGTATTTTCTTAGATTAAGACATTCATTGACCAAGTGACCAAAACTTCTATACTTGCAGCACTGAGGCATATATTCATCATCACTATCTTAGGTGTTCCTATATTTTTTTATTAGGGACACGCGATGTGAGGATGATTTGATGAAGATGGAGATTCTTTAAAGAATCGTCTATTTCCTTTTCTTAGAATATCTCTAAACTGTCGTATGATGAGAGACATAGATGTGTCAGTATTTTCTTTAAGATCTTCGTTGTCACCTTCACGACATTTCTATAGCACGCGAACACTTTTACATTTTTTTAAAATCCTCTTTCAGTCTGAATGTGTTGTTTACGAATCCAACGAGATCACTTCTTCAAAGAGTTGAAATATCATTTCCTCTATGCGATGTCATGTTTCTAAGACTCATATCAAGCTGGTAAATATATCAGAATTTTTAGAAGAATATCTTTTTTCTGAAACAGTTTTTCCTAATGAATAGGAGACATTTACTATTTCAGAGAGTTTGTGATTAAATTCCTCAAACAAATCTTCAGCAGCCATACTAAGGTTTTCCCAGTTAGAAGTTAGGTTTTGAAGTTGTGCTTCTTTTTCAGAGGTATTCTCTTCAAATAAGGTTTTTAAAATATCCCAAGAATCTTTAGACGTTTCACATGTAGATACATGACGTTGAAGATCTTGGCTTATGGCCTAGATAATAACATTTAATCGATCATAATTATGTTCAGTAGCACTAATTTCAATTGCATCATATTTATCAATATCCCTGGTGGAGATAATACTGTCTATAGTAACTGTTGGAGGAGTATCACCTTTAACAATCTTCACCCATGTATTGAAATAACAAGCTTATAATAAGGAATGTATAAGTATTTTCCACCATAAATAATTGGTGCCATCGAAGGATGGTGCTACGTTAATAGAAGTATAACTCTTGTCCATAGATTCCAGATCGCTTGAGACACAAATTTATTAGGCATTTTCAGTGTTTGCCTGCTCTAATGCCAATTGAAAAGGAAAGGGTACCAAGTACACCCCCAAGTTTTTCATTCGGAAACCTGTACTGTTAGAGTATTGCTCGGTAGAACCCACCAAGCATTGGTATGTCAAGTTTGGTTATCATATTTTAGTTCCAAAACTCAAGGCTACTCGATTAGATTACTAGAGTCAACTCTGTTATATTAGACTAGGAAGTCTAGAAATGTTGAGACAAGCTCGTGTTACTCTGAAGAACCTGAAGATGTATCGCCATCAACGAACACATCATCCTTCTATTCGAGGTTAGTAATACAAGACTTGTATGAATATCTAGTCGTAGAATACTTGATCATTATAGTATGATCAAAGTTTCAAGGAAGAATATACAAGTTGTATTACAACTTTGGTGTATTGAATTACGAAGTATAATGTCTATATTTTGAAATTCGTAATTGAGACATCAACACTATCTTTGTAACTTGTTATTATTATGTATTAAACTTTAGGTTGATTCCATGCCTAGAAAACTAACTACATGATTTTAAGTAAGTAGACTTGCGAAACTTGTTTCGCAGTTGAAAGGAATCAAAGAGATTTGGTGGTCCGATTCCTATTGGGGATCTATAAGGATCGATCCCTGCCTTGGGAATCTATACCAGGACCGATCCCTATTGGGGATCTTTTGCAGGATCAGTCCCAATAACAAAACGTATTTCCGGTTTCGTTTCCAATATATGGTTTGTGTGAATATCGGAATATGAGTTGATGTTTAGGAAATTCCAAGATCTCGACATAATGAGTAATTTAAACATGTGCTAAAATCTTATTTATTAATTGCTCAAAGATATTCCTTGATACTCAAGGTGAGGCCCCAAACCGAAATATTTGAGAATATTTTTTAGGGTTTCGAAATTATATGTCTCTACTTTCCCAGTAACTAAAACAGATCTCTTGAAGATATATTAGTAAAATATATGTGTATGCTAGATAATATTGAGTTATCATCCATGAGAGATTTCGGCATATCAGTTGGATGTTAGTTGGAATTAGAAAAAACCAAAAACTGGTATTTATTGCATATCTTTTGATATTTTTGGTTATGTAAGTTCCTTGGTATCCAATGTGTAGATGAAAAAATATAGCATCTACCAGCAACTGACATGTGGAGCATCATGTTGCTCAGATCTAAGAAGGATCTCACGTCGATATCGAGTTATTAGTCCCCATGTCGAGAACGATATAAAGATGAAGACTTAACAGAAGACGAGACACGGCAGTAACATCATGACACGTGGAAGACACGAGTTCCGGAGCAAGAAGTGAAGATTAGGTCAAGGCTGTCAGGATCACAACCTGAATATTAAGATACTCTTAAGATCACAGGTCGAGAGATTAACCGACCAATGAAGTAAAGTCTGAGTGGATCATGATGTCACCTCTAACTAGGCATAAGTGTTCCCTATAAATTAACATGTTTAGCGTGAGTCACACTAAACGAAATGTATATAACCCCCGAAGCTCACTTTGTGAAGGAGGACGGACAATTCAGTCTAACAAAATGAATAAGAGTTATGTTTCTCTAATTCTCTCTTTTACTAAGTTGTGATCACCGACCTAGAGATAACTGGATAATCACCAACCAAACAAAGATAATCATCTCCAGACAAAGATCGAGAACAGATTAAGTCTGAAGATAAGATTAAAACCAGTAATAAAATCATAATATTGAGTAGGTACATATTTTTGTAAGCTCGATATAGTGATACGAAAAATATGCATCTTCACAATCTACCTTGGTCTGTAAATGGTGAAGTTTGTTCTTCTTACAAACTTATCCTGACAAACGCACTTCATTTTGTAGTCAGTGTGATATCCGACTAATAGTTTTATTCGTAATGCTATTCTGGAAAAAGAAGTAACCTAATTAGGCGAAATCTCTTATGTCCGCTCTTTAAAGACTTCTGTGGGATCAAGAAGCGTCTAGAAGTACCGTTGGTGGGAACTAGAATCATATTTTTATTTTAGTAGTTGATTATTGATTTGATTGACTAACAGTAGGTTAACATTGATATTCACCTAGTTTGATTATTTTGAGAGCCCTATCTTCTGACATAAGGTCACTGAACCTAGATCAAGGATCAAAATAATTCAGATCTGTTTTTAGATATGATGATAGGCTTGTGATCATCCACTGTTAACATACTTCGTTCTGTTTTTTATTGATCACAAGGGAATTAAGTTATTTGTGCAGGAACATTGAAGACTGGAGATTTGAAGACAAGAAGATTTCTTATTGGTTTCCGATCTTTGTGATTTACTTCGTGCATACTTGATTATCTTTGATATTCATAACTCGTTAAATACATCGACGATCTATCATTTGGTGGTCTTCTTCAGGATACGAATCTGATAAATTATAAACCTAGATCTGGTTATCTTGATAATCTAGATCTTGGTTGATCTAAACTAAACAAATGGGTTTATTATTTTAAACGAAAGAGCGTTCGTGTAACTCAACAATATCTCTAATTTAGTTCTTGATATTTAGAGTGGTTATCGAATATAGTTTAGTCATTTACTGTTTCCAAAGATAATCTAAATGGGTTGAGTGGTAGAAGTCTTCACAACGGCTGAAGCAACTTAAGATAGTGGGCTCTATCTTAGGATTCACGTGAATTGACCAGTCTGGTAGTAGGCGCGGGGATACTGAAGGAATTAGGTAACTTGGAGTTAGTTTACTTGGACTCAACTATACAAAGTTGGTAGTAGTCTTTGTATGTGGCTTAATTATGAGAGTATTCAAAAATGGACTAGGTCCCGGGGTTTCTATGTATTTGTAGTTTCCTCGTTAATAAAATCTTTTGTCGTATTATTTACTTTGCTTTCCGCAATTATTATTATTGTTTTAGTTATAGGTAAAGTAAGTACACTTGTATTTTAATCGTCACTTGGTTTGATCTCATAGTTGGTTCAATCCGAACTTATACTATATGCCCAGTGAACATCTTGTGGTTGTTATTTTCTTGACAGTCTCTGTCTATGTTAGATCACACAAGGTGTGTCATATAGGTTGATATCGATAAGATTGTGGTGAACTTGGTACCCTTGTCATTTTAATTGGTATTAGATTAAGCTAACACGATAAGATCTAACAATCTATGTTTAGTGCGATCCAACCTATTAAGACAATGAATCTAAATACGATTTTGGTAGAACCTAAGAACGATTCTGTTAATGTATCACAAGATTATGGAAGTCCAAAAGTTTTATATGTTATTGCATCTACATCTCATAACTCTCATGATAAGATAATCAAAAACACATATTTTATGTCTAATTCTGGTGTCGAAAGAGATCCTAAAATTGAAAGCAGAAACTAATACTCTTAGACAAGAAATCATAGAGAAGGATATGCAAGTTAATAATTCAGCCGAAGAGTACAAGTCCCTCTTAGTTAAAATAAAAGTTCTTGATAAATCTCTTACTCAAGAACAAGGGTTTCGAGAAAAGATACTGACTAATGTATATGTTATAACTTATTTTAATGAAGAAACAAAAAGTCCTTCCACGACTTTATTAGATTGTGATTACAAGCCTAGTTATGTCACATCTGAAACATAAAATTATTCTCTTGGTAAAAGATTACAACTTGTTAGAATCATTAAGTGAGAAAAAAATCTTGGAATCCTTATATCTACTGCTATTATTGATCATCCAAAATCTGATTAAAAGGCAACTGTGAATCGATCTCGAAAGAAAGATTATAAGGAATATAACTTTCAGTCAGTTGACGGGAAACTAGTGCTACTTCAAAATACTCTTGTTTAAGTGTTAAAAGAAATATCTTGTCTTAAAGATCTGAAAGATCATTCCGCAGTAGACAAAGTATCCAAGTCTCAGTTAAAACCCGTCAACTCTAAAGATCATGGGGAAAAAGTTGATTATCTCTTTTGAAAAAAGATTACTCCACACTCATGGTGGAACATGCATGATTCACAAGAAGGTTCATCACGTATGGGAAATATCCAAAAGAAAAGGTAAAAGAAAGATTCTGTCGATATGAAAATCAATCAGAAATAGGTTCCAAAGAATACTGTAATAGCTTCTGATGAAAGAACTAAGATCTGTCATAATAAAATCCTTAGAATAATAAAATGTTACGAAAATCTCATTGACAAAATAAAAAGAGATTTTTTCCGGATATCAGTTTATCTCTTGCCAACGGTCCTTCTTACAACATATCAAGAAAAGATCTAAATGGAAATAGAAAAGACAATCATCTTGGGAAGAATACCCCAAAGGTAAACATGAAAAAAGGTTCTGATACTCGTCGTAAGGTCAATAAGGTTTACTTAGGTTGTATCACGAAAGCGCACCCTCATCTTGTTAAGTACTCGGTTTGAATAAGATGAGGAAGCACGTGAAACGCGAGCACATTCCTGTGTTTATAAATATCAGAAAATGCAACATGCACAATCTATCTTGATCAAATGACTTGTGTGTGACTTTTTATTAGATTTTCAATAGACTTATTGGATAACTGCGAATCCATCTAAAGTTCATGTTAATACCGAATTTCGGTAATTAGGGTTCTAAGAATAAACTTCGGTTTCGAAGATAGGAACCCTATGGAGAAATATCTTCTTCTTTTTGGGATTTCCGGACAAAGATTCTGTCTTTGAATTTTGGCAAGAAAAATATGCAAATATTTTTGAATATTTTTTGAGGAATTCTTTGCTATTTTCGGTCCGAAATTATTTTCTTAATAATTAAAGAAAATTTCCCACTTATAATTATGGAAAATCCCTGGTAACATTCTTATTTAAAGTCTTGAGCATGCCTCCGGTAACTCGCAGTTTTACGAAGGAAAACAAATAGGAAGCTCAGAAAGTTAAGGATTGTCAAATCAAATCTGATTATGATTCTTATAGTTCTAAAGGATCTCAATAGGATTCATGCCTACGTTTTTTTTATTTTCAAGACCCTAAGGTAACCAAATGGATTCCTACTGATAGTATGCTTAATATCATCGATGGTTTTGAATAACTAAGAACCAATCTTATCATATCAGGTCAGAATCAAGTTTGGCTAAAAGACAGGATTGAAGAGACTGTTGCAGATCATATCGGTTCAGAATCAAGGAAACCTCGAAAATTATGATAGCTTTTTTTCTTCAAAAGGTTATTGAGATGCCTAATCGATTCTAATTCACAAGATCAATCTAACATATACGATACTTGTGGAATTACATAGTCTGAGACAAAAAGTACTTTATAATTTCTAATAATATTATTCCCTTATCGATAATTATTGAATAGCCTGTTAGAGCACTGCTCGGTTGAACCCACCAAGTGTTTTAGTATCAAAACTCATAAGTCGCTTGATTAGATTACTAGAGCCAACTTCGTTAGGTTAGACTAGGAAGCCTAGAAATGTTGAGACATATAGGTATTACTCTGAAGACCTGAAGAATCCAAAAATATATCGACAATGACGATAACATCATACTTCCACTTGAGGTTAGTAATACACGACTTAACTTTTTTCCATTTCTATATCGTATGTTTTCAAGTCGTTTCTGATTGAAAACATAACATATGAAGTTATATATGTGAAACTCTAGTATAATAGACTTGATCATCATATTGTGATCACAGTTTCAAGGAATAATATATCAATAAGTAATAAGCGTTTTATATTGGTATATTGATTTACGAAGTATAATGCTTATCTTTTGGAACTTCGTAATTGCGACATCAACATAATCTTTATAACTCGTTACTAGATTGTGTATGCAACATAGGTTTGATTTCATACCTAGAAAACTATGGTTTATTACATAAATTTAAGGAAGTATATGTATGAACTTGTTTCACAGTCGGATGGAAATCAAAAGGATTATGGTCTCGGTTTTCATGGAAGATCTTAAGTATGGACCGATCCTAACCTATATAGGGAATCAAGGTAAAACCGATCCCAGCCTATGTTGGAAGTTAATGTAGAACCGAAATTTCGGTTGTACCGTTGGATATTGGTTGGAATTCATAAAAATGAATATATGTGCTTTATTGCATATCTTTTGAATATATTCGGTTATGGAAATTCCTTGGTGTCCAAACTACCTTGGTCTATAATAATGAAATTTGTTCTTCTTACAAACTTATCCTGAGCCAGGAATTTCTAGTGTAGCCGACTAATAGTATTCTTATAATACTATCTTGGAGATGAGAGTAACCTAATTAGGCGAAATCTCTTGCATTTGCTAGTTTAAAGACTTCTTTGGGATTAAGAAGCGTCTACTAGTACCATTGGTGGGAAACTAAAATCGTATTTTTATTTTAGTTTTTCATTTTTGATTTGAGAGACTAACGGTTATTAACTCTTGATTGTACCTAGTTTGTTTATTCTTGAGAACCTTCTCTTTTAATATAAGGTCACTCAAACTAGATCAAGAGCTTAACGTGACTTGTGATCATCTATTTTTAATAGACTCCGTTCTTTGCCTGATCGATCATAAGTCAGGAATCAAGTTTGTTATTATGCATGTACAAAAGACTATTGAAGATTGAAGACAAGAAGATTTTTCATATTGGTTTTTTATCTTCGTGATTTACTTCATGCACAAACTTGATTATTGGGATCCGACCAGATCTGGTTTATCTTTGATAGACTGATTATTGACTTGTCGTATTGGTGGTACTATTCAGTATCCGAATCTGGTAGTTCTGTTTGGCTAACTTGTTTAATCCAGATCTTGGAAGATCTAAACCCGAAAAATGAGGTTTAATTAATTTTAAACAAGAAAATCCTTTGTCACACTCAACATCAATATCTTTGATTTACATCTTGAGATAGAAGAGTGGTTACCAAACAGATTAGTTCTTTACTGTTTGGAAGACGATCCAAAGGGTTGAGTGCTTAAAGTATTATGAGAGACTGATGCAACTTAAGATAGTAGACTCTATCTTAGGATTCACGTGCATTGGCCAGATTGGTTGTAGGCGCAAAGATACTGAGGAAACTAGGTAACTATGGGTAGTTTACTTGGTCTCAACTATACGAAGTTGGTAGTGTCTTTGTATAGCGGCTTAATTCTGAGAGTATTCAAACTGGACTAGGTTCCGGGGTTTTCCGCATTTGCGGTTTCCTCGTTAACAAAATATTATTTTGTCTTTACTTTTAATTTCCGCAATTATAACTATTAGTTTAGTTATAATTAAAAGTAAATACAACGTACGTTAATCCAAAGCACTTGATATTGATCTTATAGTATATCGGTCTTATATGGTAACTATTATCAAGTGATTACCTTGGTGTTGTATTGTCTCGACTTTGTCCATAGACGATCACTCAAGGTATCAAGCATATAGGTTGACAACGAAAAGATTGTGGTGTCTTGGTACCCTCGTCATTTGAATTAGTATCAAGGAAGTCAAACACGAAAAGATCTAACAATCTTTGTTTGGTGCGATCCAACCTATAAGACATGAGTCAAAGTAAGAAAGGTAAATTAAAACCTTAAAATGGCTCAGATAGCGTACATCAAGATTTTAAGAATATTCTTAAAGAAAAAGCTTCTGGTAATCAGTCTTATGCTCCATATATGTTAAAATCAAGTGCAAAGTTATTTTCTGGTAAATTCTTGATTAAGTATGACAAAAGAAGGATGCGTCCAAAACTAAAGATGAAGGTGCCTTCTTCAGAATCTGTTTTTGGATCCGATTCCAATCAATGGTGGAAAATGTTCTACAATAAAGTTGTTTTCAATTGCAGAACTTCCTCAATAAAGTCAAACTGTCTTTAGAATCAGAAAAAACTATTAATTTTCTGGAAGATGTCTTAGAACTTATTGTTCAACTGAATGTAAGAATCTGTGAAATAAAGCGAGAAACACTTAGCCTCCAAAGTAATCTTACGGATTATACAAAACTAAAATTAGCTCTGGTTAAGGAAGTGAATCAAAAAACTTCAGAGTGTGAAAATCTTACACTATCACTGAAGAATAAAATTCTTGTAAGAGAAATTCTTACAGAATCTTGTCAAGAGGTATCTTTTGGAAAATCTTTAGAAAGACATTTTCAACAAGGTTTTATGATCTTGAGAAGACATATTGAAGGTCTTGAATCAAATATTTCTGTTATTTGTAAGATTTCTAAACAAGAGTACGAGGGCTCAAACAAAAAGGAACTACCATCTTGGGCCCAGAAGATCATCATGAATATAGCCTCCCGTAATAATCATGATGAGAAAGATATATCATCCTATTTCTAAAATCGTACAAGGATTCAAGATCATATCCTTAAAGATGAGAAAACTTCTACTCCTGTAGTGCTTGGTGAGAAAGATTCATCTCACCCCAACACTGACTAAAAGTGTTGGAATGTGCATCCTTGCAGTGCCCAATCTTTTTTGATGTAAGGGAGCACAAGCATCTGGAACCTTTTTAGTATCTTTTATTCAACATGGAGAAAATATACAATCTACTTTAGGATATTTCATAATTCTTAATGTGTAAAAAAGTTATCTTGTGATAATTTGTGTAAGCAGGATGATTTTTCTTGTCAAAGATCTTCATACTTCTGTTAATCCTTTTTGAAGTTGATTCTTCCTCAAAATAATTTCTTTTTCCTTATGTCCTCATGTTCATCTGCTTGAACATCTCTTAATTTGTCTAATCAAAAATAGTAAAAGATTTTATCTTTACGGAGGATATATACACATAAGAGATGAATTTATTTTTGGATCCGACCAGGCTTATTTATATAAGGATGGTAACTATGTTTGGTATGTGTTGAGATATGTTAGTATTGTACTCATCTCTTGTTTGAGAACTTATACTAAGGATGCATCCTAAAACCAGATCTCAGGATAAAATCCTAAAAGCTGAGTGAAAATGTTTCTAACGAAACTATCAATCTTGATGATACCATCAAGAAATCTGGTAGTGAGAATAAGGAAAAAGAAAATAGAAGTCTAAATGAAGATATGTCATCTCATGCAGGAGTTACTGATCTACTTTCCCAAAATAATTTGGATACTAAGATTGTTATCTTCAATCTTCATCAAGTTCTTCTCAGTACCGTTGGAACTAATCATTAACAAGCAGCAGTACTAAGAACTGTTATCCGTAAACAAAGGAAGCTGATTAAATTTGGAATCGATAATAAGGAGTATGCTCGCAATATTGATCGAAAGGTTAATGCTTTAGCTTGTGAATACAATCAAGGTATTGTTTATCTAATTCAGGTAATCAGTCGTGATGATGTAGATGAGGATCCCAAAAAATTTGAGGATATTGAAGATGATCTTTAAATGAAATGACTCAAACATCAAACTATGAATAAACTAATCAATTGTTGATTTATTTCAATGTTTGTGTAAAGTTTATTCAAACTATCAATAATATGAATGATTAAATTTTTATTTAAAATTATTTTTATCGTTCGTTTGATAGTTACGATTGCATTGCTTGATCTGAATGTTTATTTCTTCTGCTTTGCTTTTGGTATATAAGATATTATTTCTGTATTTATCATACCCTAATATTTCCGATCTCATATTTGTATATCTCTTATGATGTTGTGACTTTTTGATATAAGCATGTTTCGGATCTAACCATGTGGGATACTTTTTATCAAAAGATCACAAGTAGATATGATTAAACTCATGTGTGAAGTCACGATTATACTATTATCTGTTAGAGCAATGCTCGGTTGAACTCGCAAGCATTGCTATCTCAAGATTGTTGTCAAGTTTATTTGCCGAAACTATAAGTCTTGATTTCTAGTCTACTTATAGCTAAGTCGCGGACTAGGATGGTAAGTGTAGTTGATCTATAGACTCCACGGCGTTCACCATGCAAAGACGAAGAACTACTCAAGGAACTAGTGGATCTTCATCGACAAAAAGGTATGTGGAGACTTGAACTTATCTATCACTCAAAAGTCTATCTATTCTATCTCCTATCTTGAGACAAAATTCGTATTGCTATATAGACTTCGATTATACACATTTGCTTTTTTGAGTCGAGTTTATCTCGCTTATCTATTTCTCAAAATACGTGTTGGTAAGCTTTCGCTTTGTCCAAGCTCATCTTTACTCGTGACGAAAGTCATGTTGATTGTTTCAATCTCTTGAAAATCGCTTTGATGAAAAGTAATGTGTGAATAACCGCTATATAACATCCTATAAGAATGTCTTAATGATTGAAATGAGAGTTTAGAATATATAACCTTGAATGGATATAAACATTGTATATGAACTCATACTTGTGGAAGTACAAAATCCTTGAACCAAAGTATGCGTACTTTACTAGTTTAGGATGTCCGGAGCTAAGTCCGCATACCCGTACGCGTACTGCCGGAAGTTCACATCCCGTGAATTTCTGCTGGAGTTTGTGAACTGAGAACAAGCTCAATCCGGGTACTTAAGTATGCGTACCGGTATGCGTACTTGAGTGGGTTATTTTCTAAAAACGGTTTATTCATAAACTAAGACATTTATATATTAAGGAATGCAATCTTTGCAAACCTTGGCTATAATGTTCATGAATCGATTCGAGTGAATCAAAATCGTTTTTGCTTCGATTGTGTCTTATATACTTCTATGAGATCTAAGCAATCGAAAAACTCTCTAACTAGTTCTTTTGAGTCATTTGAACTAGTTATGGTGAAGAAGAATAAGGTTGATATGAAAGTGTTCATATGGCTAACCATTGGTTAACTATTGCTGAACCAACTAGGTGTAAACGTTTAGGTACGGTCACTCAAACCTAAATGAAGTTACATTTCATTTGTGTATAACAAGCTAAGTTCGATCTAACGGTTGAAAGATATTAGCTTGAATTTAATCAGGTTTTCATCTAACGGTGAATATTGAATGCTTTGTTACCAAGGTAACTTAGATTGTAATCCCTTATTTGGAGACTATATAAAGGAGAACTCTAGCAACTGGGAAACCTAATCCCCATACCTCCTGTGTGATACTAGTTGTATAAGCTAGAGTCGATTCTCCTTTAACCTTAGGTTTATATCGAGACCCTGTAGGTTAACGACTTGAAGACTTCATTGGGATTATGAAGCCAGACCACCCTATTTTCTCTGTAGTTGCGTGATCTGATCTTGCTGTTTCTATCGTATTTGAGTACAATCGTAAGATTGGCTTGAGATTAATTTCTCCGATAGGCAAGATAAAAAAGTAGTCACAAACACCTTCGTCTCATCGTTTGTGATTCCACAATATCTTGTTTCGCTAGTCGATTAAGATTATTGTGAGGTGATTGATAATTCTAGGTTGTTCTTCGGGAATATAAGTCCGGGTTATCGATTGGTTCCTTTTCACCTTGATTTATCAAAAGACGGAACAAAACTTGTAGGTATTTCTTTGGGAGACAGATTTATCTATTCTTGTAGACTTTTCTGTGTGAGACAGATTTGTTTACTCAAGTCTTTGACTTTGGGTCGTAGCAAATCATAGTTGTGAGTGAGATCAGAGACGTAAGGAGCGCAACTGTACCTTGGATCAGTGTGAGATTAATTGGGGTTCAACTACAGTCCAGACTGAAGTTAGTTTGTAGTAGGCTAGTGTTTGTAGCGGCTTAATACAGTGTGTATTCAATCTGGACTAGGTCCCGGGGGTTTTCTGCATTTGCGGTTTCCTCGTTAACAAAACTTCTGGTGTCTGTGTTATTTCTTTTCCGCATTATATTTTGTTATATAATTGAAATATCACAGGTTATGCGTTGTATCGATTAATTGGTAAATCCAACCTTTGGTTGTTGATTGAAATTGATTGATCCTTGAACATTGGTCTTTGGTACCGTTCAAGTTATTTCTCTTGTATTCAATCAGACTCGCGGATTTCTATTTGTTTGAGTTAGGATTGAATCGAGAAATTGAGATATAACTCTTTGATATACTTTTTGTTAAGATTGAGTCTGACTGTCTAGTTGATTCTCTTAAAAGTATATTGGAGTTAGTCCATACAGATTGCTAAGCGAAATATTGGGTGAGGTTTTTAGACCCCCGTTTTTTTATTATCGTTTATGTTTCATAAATTGTGTTATGTAGTTCACGTACGAGTTTCGATCTTAGTCTTTTGCATTGGCAACATAAAAAGCTAAGACTTTGTCGACCTTTTTCTATAAAGTTTGATTTTTTTTTGTTATTCTTTTATCTTGTAGGGAATAACAACTCACATGGGGAGAGTTCTATATTGAACTTGTGCTTAAAAGTCATATCTTTGTGGGGAGAGTGGTTATGGAAACCGAGGGAAGAATTATGTTGATAATCTTTCCTGATATAAAAACTTGATAAATTTGGACCCTAGTTTGTCATATTGAAGAGTGAGGTAACGATTAATTTAAGTTTTTTAATCGTTTTCCTGTTAAGAAAATCTTATTTAAATTGACTATTCTTGTTGTTGCTTAACGAAATAGGAGGTTCAATTGTTTAGTCCAATTGATTCCTGATAAGAAAAACTAAGTCAATTCTGATCTTAGTTTAGGCTTATCGAAACAAGGTACGATTGTTCAAGTCCAATCGGATCATAGATAAGAAAACTTTATAGTTTTGTCTTGTCTAAATGAGGTACAATTATTTGCGAATAATTGGATCCTGATAAGCAGCGGGGTTTATTTTTTATTTTATTTTATGACTTATCAATTCAAAAGGAAAACTGCTCCAGGCAATTGTTTCTTTGATAGATGCTAAAGCAAATTACTTAGGTAGTTTCAGTTTTAGTATTGATTATCTAAAATGGTATGTTAGACCTTCGTGCATAACTCTAATAGGTTGTATGAGTTTTTATAAACTTCTGAGATCCTTTCGGTTTGCTCTTTTATTCCTTTATGTCTTTATCATTTTTGTGACAAAAATTAGGAGAAATATATGGAGTATACGGGTGATTTAGAATCACTGAGAAAGGATATATATGCTAAAAAGTATATATCTAACAAGAGAGTATAACACAAACTAAGGGAGAGACACATATCATCTTGTTGTGTAGTATTTCATACTACAAAAGAGGAATAGCAAATAGGTTCGGGTTGAATATCTACCTAGTGTTAGAGCATTGCTCGGTCGAACTCATTAGTGTTTTTTTATCTCAAGATTGTTGTCAAATTAATTTATCAAAACTATATCTTGATTTCTAGTCTACATTTAGTCAAGTCTCGGATTAGGATGGAAGTGTTTAGTTTAGTACCAGACATCACTGTGTTCTACCGTTTGAAGGAGAAGATCAACCGAACTTTTGGAGAACTTCATCAACAAAAGGTAAGTGAAGACTGAACCACCTATTACTCAAATTTTCACCTTTCTATCTATGAGACAATGTCGAATGGCTAAATTGGACTTTACATGCATAACAAAAATTTTGAGTCAAGTTTATCTTGTTAATTATTCTCGAAATATGTTGACTAAGCTTAAGAATATTTGTTCATACTTGTTGAATTTGGTTAAGAATAATTTATTATTTATGGCCTAAATTATGATTCAAGATTATCATTTGAAAATATCTTGGAACAGTGATATGTGTCATTCCATTAATATCTAAAATGTCTTTGTTTTTGTTATTTGTATTCTTTTTTTTTTGCAAAGTGGTTCGTGGAAACCCGAGTATATTGGTTGTTTAAATATATACTTGAAGTTCAATACCCAATGTTTCGGAAAACAAGAATTTTTATCTCTATCTTGTTGAGCCTACGCTCCAAATAGATGATTCCATGTCAAGAGGTTTATAATTTTTCGTTTAAATGGTTTATGACAATAAAATCCGTAGTGGTTGTCATATATGTCTTTTGTGCACCTATAAATGAGTCAATATGGTTTTATACGACTCTAGGTGTACCACGTCGCTTTTGAGTCCAAATTGTAATGACTCGATGTGGGTATCAACACTTTTTATGCTCTTTGTATAGTTCTCCCTACCTATCTGACTTCTTACAAGAGACGAGAACAAGATTCATGGGAATTTCTACATAACAAGCTAACAAGGATACGCAATGGATATTCCATCTAATCATAATGTTGATATTTAAACTAAGGTTCTAGGTAAAACTCTCAAGACATGATAACCATACTGATTACGGGTACATCATTCACCATTAGCTAAGGGATAATGGATCGTAGGTGAAGTACTTATAATATACAAACCAATGCGACTAATGATCCATGTACCTTGTGTATCATTCATGTTTTCCTTACTTGATTTGTTTTTAAGATTCTTAAACGTTCAAGGTTGAGAAACAAACGATTCCGATGACTTGTTGTTTTGGGTAAATCGCAAAGATGACGCGTACCTCTGGGATTCTTGATCCATGTACCTTATTATGTGAACGTACGGTGCATGGTCCTTAATTACTTTTTATTTTCTTATTTGTTAATAAAATATTTTTATACGCTTTTGGTAGCCAATCTTGGTGTAACATCCAAATGCTTGATTTCCTTGGTTCTTCAACATTACTCGAAATCTTCATCACTTCCAAGTACTCCAGTGATTCTGAACGTGTTCAACTCGGCATCATAGTTGTTGAAGATCCATAGCTATAACAATGAGAAAACAGTATCTCTCAATCATTTTTATACAGTGTCATAGTATTATTACACAACATCAAAGTCCAATTGTATCACAACTTTGACAACAATACTATGGTGATATGTATCACTCCCCCTTAGTCAATACTTCATCTCACATGAAAACCACTCCCCCTTACATAATGATCCGTAAACCATATGTATTTGTTGCGTGAACTACACATTAATTCTCCCCCTTTTTGTCAATATAAATTGACAAAGGTACGAAAACTAGTGGGATCATAATGAAATTCTCATAGAGATACTTCATGACAAAAAGACAAAACATATCAACTTTGTTTCGATGATTTCACATAGTCGAAACTTAGTGTATCGATGTAGTTTTTACAGTGGTAAGAATAGTGGTCCGTTCAAAGACTTGTGAAGATTCAAGATTATAAAAAGCACCGAGACTCAGGATTCCACCATTGACCAATTAAGTGATTCAATCTAATCAATATTCATGCAATTCATTATGTTTAAAGTGATACTAATTTATTGCCTCTAGTAGATTTTCGAAGTAACAATTGTATACATCAAGCATGAAACATCAAAGGTCTTAAACTAAGCATGCTTGATAGACGCATTTATGTGTCTATTTTCATCTCTATTGTGTATATTGTTCGTACCCATTTTTGTACTTATTTTGGTATTTTATCCCTTTGTAGGTGTTTTTGGAGAAATAGGCTTTTGCGGCGAAATTGGCTCGAAAAGTTGTTAAAGACACCTGGAAGGACATTTGCTATTCGGACTCTCACTTTGGATAAGGGGTAACCCATTTCCAAGCAGCTACTAAACACAGACCGGGACTGGATAGGGGGACTCCACTTCTTCACGTTTTAAAAACAAAATTGGTGGGAAAAATGGTTTTCACGGACAGATTTTAGGGTTGGAGTTTTGATCGATTTTCATGGAGATTAAAGGGCTGAAATTGATTGGGTTTACTCCTTAGGACTACACAGGCCTGGTAAAGTCTTTGGATTGAACCCAAATTGGCAAGAGATCGAATTAGAGCAAAACAGAGGTGATGGAAGTTTCGGGTCTTTGATTAATTATTTTAGGAATTTTAGGGAGACTAAAGGCAAGATTTTCTTCCCAAAGCTTGATATTTATCTAAGGAAGAGTTTAGAATCAAAAGGAAAGCTCATATACGCGTAGAAATCCTAAAACAAGAAATTGCCGCAACTTTGCCGTGAAGAGAAAGGAAGAGCTTTTGGAAGATTTTGGAGAGATTTAATCGGTCTTTTTGATATAAATAGATTGGTTGGGTAATATAGAAGGGGTGTCGAGAGTTTGGGGGGCTAAGAAGGCTTAAAGAGGCGAGAATCAGAGATTTACAGGCCGCTGCTGCTGCTGTTTCTGCTGCTGCAGAACTGAAGAACACGAAGAACATAAGAAACACGTAAACAGTTGCAGAGAACTATCGTTCTTCAGAAGCATAACCAGTTTATCGTTTATAAACAACACTTCATTGTAACGGTGATTTCTGTAACGCCAGAAAAGCGTTGCAGATTCGCTGTATTATTATTCTCCTTCAATAAAAACACATTTTGAGCCATGTTTCTATCTTTTGAGAATGTTTTCACCATGAAGAGCTAAACCCCAACACTGGGGCAACGGAGGAGGCCGAACTTCATACATGGGTAAATTTATTTTTATTCTTTTTATGACTTTTGCACTAAAATTAATTGAAATATGATTTGATTTAAATGGTTGTCATTTGATTAGATGGGTCATGCTTAGCTTAGGTGATTTGATGTCCCATGCTTCACATTTACAATCAATGTTTTGAGAATCTACCTTGGCAAAAATATAGTCCATGTTTATATTTCTTGAGCTAAAATTGTTGAGAATAAATAAGTGAACCTTATGTTATGAAGATTGGCTAAAACCTTAGTCCCAGTACCTCTCGCCCATTGTTTAATATTTTTGTATATAATTTTTATTAAATTTAAAATCTCGAATCTTCACAAGTCTCAACGAACCTTTTACTACAACAAAGTTAAAATCACATCAATTATTGGCGCCGCCGACGCGGATTTGTTTTTAGATTTAGAGTTTTTAGATTTATTTTTCTTTGTTCTTTTTTACGTTTATTTGGGTATTTTTATGTAAGCTACAGGTTTTGGAGTTTGGATCGAAAAGAAAAAGAAGTTGTCAAGGAGTTTGGTGATTTCATAAAGACTTGGAGCTAAAGCTTAAAGCAAAAAGAACAGAGAAAAGACGAAGATATTTTAAATTTTTTTACTTAGATTTTTTTTATTTTTAGAAATTGTAAATAGGACTTTATTTTTGTAAATTTTTATTTTTTAACCTTTTTATTTTTATTTTTTGTATTTTTGGGCTTTTTGGACATTTTGGGACTTTTGGACATTATTTTTAAACCCTACGGAAGGGTACCATTAAATATAAACTGTTTGCAGGGAAGGACGACGGTTACGATACTGTCTCGGCCCCTCGGGTTCGCACATTGACACAGGAGTCAGTGGCCCGAGTCGACTACAGCGGTTCTTCGCCCGTCTGGTACGGGAGGTAAACTTTTAAACACCCGCGAATCCCCTGTCAGCGGGTTTACTGTCTTCCTTAAGGTGCATATATGCTGAGGAATTGAATACGGACAATTATTTTCCTAGTAAAGGGCAAGGCCTGGCCATATAAGATAAGAGTTCGGATTTCATCACCGTTCTCTTCTTGCCCGCTTTAGGAAAACGATACCAAACGCGATCCCAAGCCTAAAATTTTGATTAGAACGAGACCGATAAGGTAACGAGCTTGTAGGAAAGTCGTTTGAAAGGACTGTATTGGGTATCTTGTTAGCCTAACTCGAAGTTCAGGAAGATTACTCTAAGTCGATTAGAGCCGCCTTGTAACCCAGGGAAGCGTTGCCAAAGAGTTGGGGGTATCAAAGCTCCTCTGAGCTTCCCCTACTTCTCTTCGACTTACTTTATTCGGATTGTTCTAGAGAGGTTTGCTAAAACTATACCTAGTTGCCTCTTGGAAGGATATAAGCTGGTCTAGAAACAATCTAAGGGAGCCATCATGCTTGTTGTTTTATAGATTTTATAGGTTTGATTTGGTCGAGTCATCCTTGTTTGTGATTGTGTAGAATTCCCTTGCAATTAAGAATGTCGAACTGGTATGATAGAAGCCAATACAATGAGTATCGACCTAAATTTGAATATGGACATCATCATTTTTATGACCATGGTGGGAATAGTAGTTGGGAACGCCAACCTTTTCAAGGTTATGGTTCATACCATGGTGAGCCCAATTACTATCCACACACACACCGGTCATACGAGCAAGAAAATAAGGATTATTATAGTGCTAGTACCTCGTCTTTGGACAATACAATCAAACTGTTGAAAACTAGTCCTTATTATGATCCTTCTGTTCCTATTTATGATCCTTCCGTATCTTTAGAAGAGTCTCTTAAGCAGTTAACTGAGCAAACAAATAGGTTTATGTCGGAAATGAATAGAGGAACTACACCATTGAGAAAACTTTCTATATAGGAATCCCTCAAGCTGATGGCCGAGACGAATGAAAGACTTGCTCGAAATAATCTTAATTTCCAATACAGTGTTTCCAATAATACCCTTGAAAATAATGATAGTTATTTGCATAATCAAGATGACGAGGTTAGAATTAGTAACACTACATGTTTAGATGAGGTTCAACCATTTCCATGCTATTATAATGACGATTATGATGAGGATAGTGTTGCTGAAGAATCTGAAATATGTAGGCATAGTGATTAGGAATTTGTTACTCCAATTGAGCTTTATAATGATAATGTTATTTCTAGTTCAAATCCAAATAATTTTAATAATTATTCACCTATTCAAAAGGACGAGGATTTGTCTAGAGATATCCCCGTTTTAGACGATGTAATATTTCCTTTTGATTATGAAGCCAATAATGGTTTAGAGGAACGAGTTTATTCTGAAAATACTGTTTTATTATCTAGTGATTTAGGAACAATAGTCTTAGACAAAGAAAATGAACTCGTAGAGATGAGTGAGGATGAACTTGACTTAGAAGAATCAATTTCCTATTTTCAGGAATATGATGACCTAGAAATCAGGGAGATTGTGACTAGTCTAACTAGAGACACTGAAAACTCTAAGTTTGGGGGTGATTATCATTCTCCATGTGCTTTAACTCTTAGAAAGGTCCCTCACTTGGGACTTGACATATGTGCCTCAACCGTTTTAACAGATTATCTTCATACACGTTTTCCTGAACCTAGTGATGTCCATAAGGAAGTTCAGTTGTTAGAAACCCATCCTCTGGTTGATGTGGTTTACCCATGCTATGATACCCCGATCGACTTTTTTTTCCCACCAAATATTTTTCTTCCAAAAGTGGGAACATATGATTTTCAAATGTGTCAATTATTAAGTTTTGAGACTAAGCCTAAGTACTTTAGGTTAATAACATCGACACATTTGCTTAAGAATGACCACTACTCTCATTGTGGTCAATTATGTAAGTCAAACCTGATTGACTTAGAGGATCCTCAATTATTTAGGTTATTATTATGTGCTTCTAAGTTCTTATTTGAGTTTCTACAGACTCTAGGACCTAATAATTTGGATCTCACTTATGAGGGAATGCATCCAATGAAAATATTTTATTTAGACCCTTTCATAGAGCCTGAACCTGAACCACAATTAGATATAGATATTCTAATCAGGAAACTAGATAAGGGAATGCTATTCTTGTTCACTTTCTTGGTTTATTGCAATTTCCTTTGGTCAGCTCTATTTTTTGAAGACCCACAGTTATTCCGACTGTTACTTTATGATTCGAGGTGACTAATCCTTTCTTAGTCTGGCTGAAGACTTTAAACTTAGCACTTCTTGGGAGGTAACCCATGTTCATGCAACACGGTAATATCTTTCCTTAACTCTTTTTCTTCAAATGGTAACAGTTTCTCCTTGTTCATTCTTTTAATTTTATCTTTAGTTCATTGATGACAATGTTAGATTTAAGTTTGGGGGTATGGGAGAAACTTTTTAGTTGCATTATAAACTCCAGAGCCTAGAAATTTATGCCTATTAAGGATGGCACTAACCAATCTAAGTGGATGTAAGCATTTTGTTTTTAGGAGTTGAGGAACCAATTTGAGTGGATGGAAACATCTATATAGAGTCTATTCATAAAAGCACGGAGCTCAGGTGTTAGAAATAACATGATAGTTTCACCGTATCTCGGAATCATCTTATTACTTCTGTGTTTGTTTTTGCAAATTTTTATGTTGATGTCTGCTGGGTTGAAATAGGGTGATTGAGTTACTAAAAAAAAAAAAGAGACCATAACAATTAGACCAATCGTAATAAATATTAACACTTGGATAGCAATATGTGTGTGTTCTCCCTGTCTCCGTCGCCTAAACAAGCGTGGAACGCAGGATCCATGGGAATTACCATGTAATCTGCTGACAAGAAGCATGCGCTTGGATCCAAAAGATCTAATCATGTCGTTAAAATAAATAAATAAATAAAGGTTTATTATAAAGTCGACCACTGGTTCCCTTGTATATGCCAGCTGATTTGATATAGATTTATGATTATCGACCACTGGTTCCCTTGTATATGCCAGTTGTGTTGATATTAGTCCAGACCAGTATCTCAATCCACTAGGTCATAGGTTCGTCTTGGCGTTGAAGTCTATTCGCAACCATCTATTTCTATATCAATCTTCTTAATCTATTCATATGATTTGTTTGATTCCGTATATTGATGTCCATAGTGCGACTATCTGAGTAGAGCTTTGTCACTTATATATGAATTTTTGTATGCTTGAGTGCAAACTCGTGTACAGTGATAGACGCATTTATGTGTCTATTTTCATCTCTATTGTGTATATTTTTAGTACCCATTTTTGTACTAATGTTGGTATTTTATCCCTTTGTAGGTATTTTTGGGGAATAAACATTTTTGGGAAAATTGGCTCGAAAAGTTGTTAAAGGCTCCTGGGAGGACACTTGCTATTCGGACTCTCATTTTGGATAAGGGGTAACCCATTTCCAAGCAGCTGCTAAGCACAGACCGGCACTGGATAGGGGGAGGTCACATTTCTTCTCAAATTTTCAAAACAGATTTTGGCGGGATTTTTTTTTACAGAAAACAGAAATTTTCTGTTTGGATTTTGGATGATTTTTAAGACGATTCAAGGGCTGATTTTCGTTGGGTTAACTCTGTTAAGGATAAACAAGTATGGTATGGGCTGTAGAATCGATTAAACAGGGATAGAAATCCGTGTTGGAGCAAAACAGGGAGAATTCACAATTTGAGTTATTTTCGGTTTACAAAAGAATTTGTGAAGAGTTTACGGAAAGATAGGAGTGTATGGAGTCCTTATTCAGTCCTGAGAGAGTTTGAGAGAGTTTGGAAACCAAGTTAACGCGTAAAAAGAAGATTAAAATCCCATAACGTGCGGTGAAGAAAAAACGAAAATATTTGGATTAACTCGAGAGATTTTGTGTTTGGAGGCTATATATAGTTTGATTCGAGTCATATTTAGAGATACGAACAATTTGGGGGAGTTTGGAGAAGTTTAGAGCTATAGAGAAGCGAGAAAAAAATCACAGAGTCGAGTTCAGAACTTTCCTGCTGCTGCTGAGAAGAAGAAGAAGACGAAGAACATTAGACCTTCAGAATCAGTCGCAGTGGCAGACTTATTTTCAGTGACAACGAGGTACGGTCGCATCTTCCTTCAGTCACCGAAGCTCTTCAGCAACGACTCGGACTTCTGTTTTAGACCTTCAGCAACTACAGAATCCGCTGCTTAGCACTTTTCACTCTTTTAATCAACTTTTGAACACCAAATATGTATTTTGAGCAAGTGATTAATATGAGGAGCTAAACCCCTTAGCCGAGGCGACGGAGGAAGCCATTGTTCCATGAAAAGTGGTATAATTCTATTTTAATTATTTATTGCAATTATTTTACATGATTATTTGCATAGAACTTAAAAGAAAAATTGGTTTTTATTGAGTAGTTGTGAAGTGTTTTGATGGGACATGCTTAGTTTTAATACTTTTGATGTTTCATGCTTCGTGCTTACAATTATTACTTCAAAAATCTATTAGAGGCAAATATTAGAATCACTTTAAAGAAGAATATTGCATGAATATTGATTAGAGTTTATCAATTAATTGGTCAATGGTGGAATCCAAAGTCTCGGTATTTTCTTATTATTGTCAAAACAATTCTATTTAATTTTCGAAAATCCTTCACAAGTTCGAGCAACAAACCTTTTTACCACTACAACTATAAAACGACATCATACAGCAATTGGAATTTCGCATCAGGGTACTTCCTCCCGTAATCAATAAGTATGCCAACCAAGGAGGTTCTTTAGTGCATTCCAAGGTTCTGTGTAGATAGCTAGGGTCTGGAGTAAAGGTTTTGTGGGTATATCTCTAGTAAACCCTCCCGAGACTATAACTCGGCCACTAGGACCACCTAGGGGTTTAAAGGCTTGTTGCACATGCTAAGTGCAATCGACGATGCCTGCGACAGTGAGTTAGGATTTTATTTTATGTTTTTAATTTGCTCGGGACTAGCAAATAATAAGTTTGGAGGTATTTGATAGACGCATTTATGTGTCTATTTTCATCACTATTGTGTATATTTTTAGTACCCATTTTTGTACTTATTTTGGTATTTTATCTCTTTGTAGGTGTTTTTGGAGAAATAGGCTTTTGCGGCGAAATTGGCTCGAAAAGTTGTTAAAGACACCTGGAAGGACATTTGCTATTCGGACTCTCACTTTGGATAAGGGGTAACCCATTTCCAAGCAGCTACTAAACACAGACCGGGACTGGATATGGGGATTCCATTTCTCCACGTTTTAGAAACAAAATTGGCGGGAAAAATGGTTTTCACGGACAGATTTTAGGGTTGGAGTTTTGATCGATTTTTATGGAGATTAAAGGGCTGAAATTGATTGGGTTTACTCCTTAGGACTACACAGGCCTGGTAAAGTATTTGGATTGAACCCAAATTTGCTAGAGATCGAATTAGAGCAAAACAGAGGTGATGGAAGTTTCGGGTCTTTGATGAATTATTTTAGGAATTTTAGGGAGACTAAAGGCAAGATTTTCTTCCCAAAGCTTGATATCTATCTAAGGAAGAGTTTAGAATCAAAAGGAAAGCTCATATACGCGTAGAAATCCTAAAACAAGAAATTGCCGCAACTTTGCCGTGAAGAGAAAGGAAGAGATTTTGGAAGATTTTGGAGAGATTTAATCGGTCTTTTTGATATAAATAGATTGGTTGGGTCATATAGAAGGGGTGTCGAGAGTTTGGGGGGCTGAGAAGGCTTGAGGAGGCAGAGATTTACAGGCCGCTGCTGCTGCTGTTTCTGCTGCTGCAGAACTGAAGAACACGAAGAACATAAGAAACACGTAAACAGTCGCAGAGAACTATCGTTCTTCAACAACAGAACCAGTTTATCGTTTATAAACAGCACTTCATTTTAACGGTGATTTCTGTAACGCCAGAAAAACATTGCAGATTCGCTGTATTATTATTCTCCTTCAATAAAAACACCTTTTGAGCCATGTTTCTATCTTTTGAGAATGTTTTCACCATGAAGAGCTAAACCCCAACACTGGGGCGACGGAGGAGGCCGAACTTCATACATGGGTAAATTTATTTTTATTCTTTTTATGACTTTTGCACTAAAATTAATTGAAATATGATTTGATTTAATTGGTTGTCATTTGATTAGATGGGTCATGCTTATCTTAGGTGATTTGATGTCCCATGCTTCACATTTACAATCAATGTTTTGAGAATCTACCTTGGAAAAAATATAGTCCATGTTTATATTTCTTGAGCTAAAATTAGTTCCATGAAAATAATCATAAAAGAAATTGCAAGAATTAATAAAAATAGAAATATACCATTTTTCATGGAACAATGGCTTCCCCCGTCACCTCGGCTAGGGGTTTAGCTCCTCATATTATTCACGTGCTCAAAATAGGTATTCATAGCTCAAAAGGGTGAAAAACAAGAGAAAACTAATAAAGCAGGCAGTTTGCAACACTGTATAGGTGTTATAAATAGACTGTTACAGAAAACTGTTGCAATAAGAACTGTTACAGGAAATGATAGATAATATATGCTGTAGAATAAAAGACTGTTCTTATGGGTCTGATGTTCTTTGTGTTCTTCAGCAGCAGCAACAGAACCCGGTTTCCTGCAACCTCGATTTCTCGGCTCTGTGGTGTTCTAAACTTCCCCTAAATTTCTCTAACCTTCAATACCTTCCCCTGGAACTCGACTTCACCTTTTATATCCCTCGGTAACCTAAAAATCCCGATTAAAATTCTTCTATTCCTTTCCGTGCAAGTCACGGAAATAATCTCTCTGCCGACTTATTTACGCGTTTCTGAATCATACAACCCATCCCAAACTCTCTATTAGGTAAGTAAATATCTCAGGAAAGATTATCTGCGATTTAGTCTCCCTGAATCTTAAAAAATCAGGCCAACAGAGACCCGTAACTTTCTTCACTCTCTGTTTTCTTCAAACGGATAATACAACCCAGCTTAATCGAACAAGACACCTATGATAGCCCTGTTTATCACTAAAAGGCCCAAGTCAATGCATTCCCGTGAATATCTCCGGTTGAATTACTACCACGGCAATCAACAGAGAACCGAGTATTATTTCTCCTCTATTTCGTCAAATCTCGATGATCCAGCCAAACTCAACTGAATCAAACAACTATACATGCCCTGTTTAGTTTATTCAAGCCTAACCCAAGAGAATTCAGTGATTGAATCTCTCAAGAATCGATCAAAAAGCAAACCCTAAATTCTGTAGTTTGAAACAATTTTCCCGCCAATTTACAATTTTCAAAAGGTCATCCCCTTATCCGGACTGGGGTGCCTATAGCCGTGGGGTGTAAATAACAAACTAGGGTGCCCCTTTGTAATTGAGGTGTCCCTTATCCAAAATGAAAGTATGAATAGTAGGTGTCCTCCGGGTGCAAATTTTCGAGCCGATTTCTCCAAAAACGTTTATTGTCCAAAAATACCTACAAACACATAAAACACCATAATAAGAACAAAACGGGTACTAACAATAGAGAAAATTGAGATGAAAATAGACACATAAATGCGTCTATCATATATTCATCAAGGAGTTTATAAAGATACAAGAAAACTCCTACAATATTTCCACAGCCGCACTCCCCACAAAGATTTTGATATTAAGCACAAGTTCAGTTAAGAACTCCCCCCCATAAAATGTCATTCCTGAAAGAACAACAAGAGCGACCTTACTTTTATAAGAAAACAAGGATTTCTTTGGACATTAACAAAATACACGAGACATGAATTTGTATCCAGAAAACTCAATTAAATTAACCAAAAGAGAACCCATGATTAATTTAATCGGAAATGCTCAACATAAGAGAACTTACGGAGCTGCACAGTACTTTCACAAAGAAGTGGATCGGGGAAAGATCAATACTGTGGAATATTCAAAGATTCATTCTATTTTTCATCAATATTTGCATAAGATATATAATAGACTTAATCTTTGCAATCAAAAGTTCATCCTATCTTCCATCAATATTTGCATAATGACATAATAGGCTTAACTTTTGACATAAATGGGACAATCATAGTTCACGGACGTAACCGTACATATCCCATAATTTTTTTTGCAATATATCAAACCAATAAAGATTAATACTGCAAAATCATCTTCCAAATAAACTTTAGAATTTAAATAAATAAATCTAAAAACATTGCAAGATGAAAATCGTTGGAAATAGCTATGTGTACTCACAATAATTTCTATTCCAAACCCTAGTTATCCTTCTTAAAACACAAGAATAAATTATCATAAGAAGTTTCCTAGACATTGAGGCCTCTAAAAAATTCTTTTTCGTCCCCGAAGTCCTTTTCGTCAACAGCCATAGGAACACAAGGTTCATGAAGAAAGGAGTCAATTCCAACAAACCGTCTAGACTGATGCCGAACCAGGGCCTTATGAATTTCGAGAGTCCTCAAGAAAATAGCCTTTATTTGCTGAATCTCCTTTCTTGTTTCCTTCAACTCTTCAAGAACCCCAGAAAAATTATGTAGATTAAAAGGAACAACTCTTGGTTTCCTCACATTCCTCCTTTTTCTTTTCAAAGTTGAAGGTACAGGAGATTTATCTTTTTCCTTCATGATTGATGGATTAAAAATCATATTAACACCTTTTCCATCAGAAGACATAATGCTTGGATTTTCCATACCAGTATGAGATTATGAGAGGAATTCACAAATCAGGCTCAACAAGAAATCTTGTGATAAAA
This sequence comes from Papaver atlanticum, assembly GCA_023531105.1. Classification (NCBI taxonomy): domain Eukaryota; kingdom Viridiplantae; phylum Streptophyta; class Magnoliopsida; order Ranunculales; family Papaveraceae; genus Papaver; species Papaver atlanticum. The sequence continues at coordinate 104,054 of JAJJMB010011049.1, forward strand.
AAGAGTTTTCAAAGAAGGAAAAAGGAATGTAGGGTTACAGAACCTTTATACACTTAAAAGGATTCACGTATGCACAACTCACAACCCTAAATAGGCAGAATTGTGGATTTTAACCCTCTTTTATTGATCAAACAGAGAAAGCCCTTTCAATATCAATTAGATATGAAAAGATCAACTGAAACAAAAGCAAAAAAATAAAATAATAATAATAATAATAATAATTCTTTTTCCTTAAGACCTGTAAGTGCTTAACTCTTGTCTCTTTGGGATCAGACACTTGAGACAAAATGCACAGCCAACACAATTAAGTTGTGTTTGGGTGAAGAATAATCTTTCCACCATGAACCTCTTGGAAAGAGTTCCTAAAATCCTCTTTCACAGAATGTTTAGACCATGTTCCTTTTTGAAGTGGTCTAATTTTTTCTTTAGAAATTAACTTCTTTGGAGAAGAGTTGAGTTTACATACCTCAGACGACTTCTAAACAAGTTCACATGGGGGATATTAATTAGGGTTTTGGTATGGTGGCCTATGACACGTGTGTTCATCCACGATGAGAAATGTGAGTAAGTCGTGCAAGCAGTTGAGGGAGTTAGCAAAGTAGTTAGTGGACAACCAACCAAGTCTCTGCACGACCTGGAACTGGTTTAACCACGATTTCCACTTTCCCACAATTTCACTCGAGCAACCGTCACACTTACTGGAGATCAATGTGTTTACATTCCGGCAATATAAATAAGTCTCTGAACTGACAATTAAGGGACAATCTAAGAATCTAACAAAGACAGATATACGGGAATTATCAAAAAAAATCTCATCTGAACAGAATTCAAACTTATTTGAACCCAGCAATTCATTTGCAGAAACCTACAACACATTCACGATCCTTGATCACCATTGATCTCACATACTTTTCAGCTTCCCTCCTATAGATCGACCATCTTCCCTCTTTGTGACCGAAATGACTCTGGAACGGCCATTGTCTTGGTTTAGGCCGGAGTCCTATAGATTGAGCTCTCGAACTCAAAGCACTCCCATGCAGTGCATCTGTTTGAGGTTAAGCAATTTGCTCGGTCGAGTGGTACCCGTACGCACGGTCATCTCCTTACTTCCTAAAAAAAAGCAAATCGTTTTGCCCCATCAACAGATTGGCGACCACAATGGGAGATTAATCTTTCGGCTGCAAACCCAACTCGCAAAGATGGTCGGTCTTCTATCCGGTTCAACTACCAACCTGGGTTCAACACCCAATCCCAATATCGCAAGTTCTAGTGGTATTGTCACCGCCAGTTTTACTTCTCTCAACGTTGCAGGCTCTAATGGTACTGCCAACACCACTCCTTCAGCCAGTAATGTCACGCCAGGCATCACTACTATTCCACCCAGTTACGGTGCTCCAGTTACCACTCCCGTCCACGCTGCAAGTGATGATACTGACACTATCAACAATCCTTTCTTCGACCGGTCTCCTGAAGAAGTCATAGAAAATCCTCATGAAGGTTCAAGAGGCTCTCGCCAAAAATCAAATTGACATGGTGTTAGAGAATAACTCGGTTGAACCCACCAAGCGTTGGTATGTTAAGTTTGGTTGTCATATTTTAGTGAATCAAAACTCAATTTAAGAGTCGCTTGATTATGCACTAGAGATATCTTCGTATAGGGCTAGAAAGATAAGAATAATGAGAAATACAAGTATTACTCCAAGACTTGAAAAATATGAAGAAGTAAAGAGCTATATCGACGACATCATCCTTCCTCTTGAAGTTAGTAATATTTTGACTTGAACTGTTTCATTCCCAACGTATCTTTCAAGTCGTGTTATATTGAAAACATAACTGCGAAGCTGTAAATGATTATACTCTAGTAGGCATAGTATTAAGGAATTATAATACGAAGTATAACACTTATCTTTTGAACTTCGTATATAAGACATCGACATAATCGTATGAATGCTATTGTAATTATGTGTATGGATATGGGTGAATATTTCGTCCTAGGAAACAATGTTTACATTCGTTTAAAGGAAGTACATTAATGAACTAATTTTACGAATCGAAAGGGAAATCGCTAGGCTTATTGGTATTGTTATTCATTGCATATCTTTGATTACCAATATGTGTGAGTTAGTAGAACCGATTGTAACTTGTTATGTATCTTGGTAAAACTAGTCACAATGCCTGACTTATGTATTGGTATGACTTTTATTAGTGTAACCGATCCTAAGTAATCACCTAAGATAGTATGTTCGATAGTTGTAATTGGTGTGACCGATCCTAGTAATTGGTGTAACCGATCCTAGTAATTGGTGTGACCGATCACGAAAGAGTAGTAATCGATCCTTGTAATTGGTGTAACCGGTCCTGGTAATTGGTGTAACCGATCCTGGTAACTGGTGTGACCGATCACAAGTAATACCATGAGAATATGGTAATCGGTCCTGGTAACTGATGTGACCAATTTGGTAACTGATGTAACCGGTCCCAGTAACCATATTAAGGTAGAACCGATCCTTGTGTTTGGAAGAACCGTAAACCCATGATTAGTGTGTTGATTTGATCAATCACATAGTTCTTGGAAATCAGATGAACAATTTCTAAACTTGTTTGGAAGTGTGGTATAATCGGTTCCAAGATTGTAAATATGAAAGAGGATTTACAAAGAAATAAGATATCGACATACTTTGAACATGTTCAGTAACTCTAATCTTTTATTATTCAAAGATATTCCTTAATAGCTAAAGGAGATCCCGAACCGAAATAAGTTGAGAATCTTTTAATTAAGGTTGTTAATTTTTATATTCTTTTAATTACCAGCAATTAAAATGCATATCTCTGGAAAATAAAAATTGGTAATGTTCATTTACTAACTGGAGATTTTCTAGTAGGATTTCGGTTATTTTTGGACAGAGCATTTCTAGGAATTATGAAAACCGATTTGGAAATATATTGCATATCTTAAGAATATTTCGGTTTTGGAAATTCCTTGGTGTCCAAACTTCCTTGGTCTATAAATACCTAAGTTTGCATTTCATGTAAACTATCCTAAGAGCCAGCAAAACTACCTTGTTGTGTTGTTACTGGTGGAGCCGTCTATTCGGAGAGGAAAGTACCCTAATTAGGCGAAATCTCTTACGACCGCTCGTTTAAAGACTTCTGTGGGATCAAGAAGCTCTACGAGTACCGTTGGTGGGAAACTAGATAATTGCAGTATTATTAGTTTTCGATTTGATTTGATTGATTAACGGTTGTTGAATTTGATTGCACCTAGTTTGTTTATTCTTGAGAATCTTCTCTTCTGATATAAGATTCACTCAAACGAGATCGAAGTGTCGAAGGGATCTTAAAAACTGTTTGTAGATCTAAAGACGTCTTGTGATAATCCATTGTTAACAAACTCCGTTCTGTACATGATTGATCACAAGAGACTCAAGTTGTTGTGTGCAGGTGTTTATTGAAGATTTAAGAAGATTTGAAGACGAAGAAGATTTCTGATTTGGGTTCATAATCTTTGGTGTGCACAAAACTTGATCAGATGGGATCCAACTATAATCGGTTTATCATTTGGTAGATTTGATTGATTAGTTGCGTAGATCGACATCAGTATTTTAGTATCTTGATAGATACTATTATTGATGGCAAAATATAAACTCGACTACTTGTTAGTTTTTTGTTAGATAGATCTAAACCCGACAAAGGAGTTTATTGGATTAAACAGAAGAGCCTTTGTCTAACTCATATCACTGGATTGAATAGAGTTGATACCGAACAGATTTGTTGTTCCTTTACTGTTTGGAATACAAACCAAAGGAATTGTTCCAGTATGTGCACTTATTGAATGTCGGAAGCGCATCGATACTGAAGAAACTAGGTGAACTACAGGTTTAGTTGCTTGGTCTCAACTATACGAAGTTAGGTATATTTTGTATAGCGGCTTAATTCTGAGAGTATTCAATTCTGGACTAGGTCCCGAGGTTTTTCTGCATTTGCGGTTTCCTCGTTAACAAAATCTTGCTATGTCATTTACTTTTGTTTTCCGCAATTATAATTGTTGTTATTATAATTTAAAGTAAATTACACAAACGTTAACTCCGTATTACTTGATAGTGATCGTATATAGTTTGGTTAAGTCCGAACCTATTATCAATTAATCACACTTTTATTGTTGTATTGTCTCGATCTCGTATCCATAGAAGATCACACAAAATGTGAATACCGATTCGTTGTATTGTCTCGACTCATTCCATAGACAATTACTTTCGGTAAGAGGACTTATAGGTCGAAAAGTTTTAGATTGAGGTATATTTGGGTACCATCGTCTTTTCAATTGGTATCAGAGCAGGCAAACACGAAAAGATGTAACAATTTGTGTTTGGTGCGATCCATCCTATAAGAAATGAACTCGAGTTCTCATGAATCGATTTCAGTTAACGTATCGCCAAGATTTGACGGAACAAACTATCTATGGTTGAAATCTGCTATGAGATATTTTCTTCAATCAAGAAACTTTAATACTTGGTTATTAGTTGTTGATTGTTATAATCGCCCGAAAATCGAAAATTCAGAAACTGAGTTTAAACGCTTAGTAGATTATACTAACGAAGAAAAGTCCTTTGCAAAGCAGAATTCAGATGGTTTGAATGCTATTATACATGCCGTAAATCGTGATCTACAACATCATGTATCAACATGCCAAACTTCAAAGGAAGCTTGGGATAATCTTCAGATCGTGTTCGAAGAAAATACATCAGAGAAAGAAGCTAGACTTCAAACTCTTACGTCTGATTGGGAAAACCTTTGAATGGATGACAATGATACTTTTGAAGAGTTTCATATTAAACTCTCTGAGATAGTTAATGCTTTTTTCTCGCTTGGAAAGACTATTTCTGAAAAAGATATAGTATGCAAAATTCTCAGATCGTTTCCATCTAGATACGAATCTAAGAAGCATGCAATCATCGAGGCAAATGATCTTTCCTCTTTATCAAGGAGTTCTCTTGTTGGAAAACTAAATATATTTGATCAGGAGCACTTGTCTAAGCAAAAAGACAATCTGGCTTATAAAGCCATCAAAAAACCGTCGACTCAATGTCCGGAAATATACCAAGATCAGAAGGAACTAGATACTGAAGATGAAACCGAACTTAATCATCATATCTCTAATCACTCAACGATTCAAGAAATTATTCAGACACCGAAAAAGGGAATCCCCTGTGTCAAAAAGAAATCAGATTTCTACACATAAAAGTGAAGTCACTTGGGATGATGATGATAATGTTCCTCAATGCTACAAATGTAGAGGCTTTGGTCATATTTCTCCAGACTGTCCAACTAAGGATGTTCAGTGGAAAAGAAATGCATATACTGCGACTATTGATTATTCCCCTGACGAGGATAATCAAGACTGTATGCTAGACCATGTTGCAACCATTGCAGAAGTCTGTGACTCTGAAAAACTTTCAACATTAGATACCAAAGAAGAGTTCTCCCCTTCGATTTTCAAACAAACGTTTTCTTGTACAGATAAAAGGACATAGGTTCTTGATTCCGAAATCAATAGAATAAAATCATCGCCTTATCATCTCAGAAAAAGTTATCTGAATGACAAATAAAAATTCAACAAGTGTCTTGTGAAAATCGAGGTCTCTAAATGTTCTGAAAAAGAACAAGTATCTAAACTCATCTTTGACATCAAGTGATGTCAAGACGAAATCAGAAAGTTAAAAGAAGATAATATGAAATTGAGGGATAAACTTAATTTCTCTGAGAAATCATCTCTTGATATGAATGTATAAAAAGGAAAGGTAGGAAGGTTGAATAAATCAATTAAAACCTGCAACCAGAATATTTATGGGGCTTGTTTCCGATGCAAGCAATGGGGGAACTATCACAGACAGTATCCTGGTATTAAACAGAGAGCGAAACTCAGCAAATCCAAATATTTTAGATCTAAGTCTAGACCAAAAATCTCTTCTGAATTTCAACATAAAAAATTGAACAAAGCGATTTTTAGACATCAAGATCTTACTCTAAAAAAGAGAAACGAGCCCAACAGTTCGAACATAATGGTTTCTCAAACCCGTAAGAATGTTGATACCCCTAAGGGAGGGAAACTAAACAACCGAAAGGTGATAACTTAACCAGTTATCATGAATCCTTACTTGTTGCTCTCAAAAAGTAGTCAGTAAGGATATGAATGTAAATATTTTAATAAAAATATTTCTAAAATAAATTTTCAGTTAAGAAATTAAATGAAATAATTTTCTCCAAATTTCGAGAAAAAACTTTTCCTATTTATAAGAGGAAAGACATCTTATTTAATTTTATAAAGATCTGACAGAATGTCTACCTCTAGTTACAACTCTCGAAACACTGAGAAAGTATGGACCATATTGTTTCCTAACAAGAAACTTCGTCCCGAATCTTCAGATGGTGATTCAGACTCATCTCCAGAGCTTCATCAGGATGTTCCTGATGAAGAAATCTCATCTCTTAATGATAATCTTCTCAAGAATCTTTCACTGAAATTAGATCTGATCTTATGTGAAGTAAGGAACATGGAAAAGGATTTGTGAAATGAAGTAAAGGAAGTCAATGACCATGTTATTAGTCTTGAATCAAGATTAGTAATCATAGAAGATGACTGGAACCCTGTGAAATCCTCTGATCCATCTCGAAAATATCAGAGGAAACTCTAAGGGAATAAATTTAGAGTCTTAATATAAATAAAAATAGACAACAGTTTTTGATTTCTTTCAATTATTGTGTAAGATCTATTGATGAATAAAACTATCTATTAGTGATGAGTTAAATTATTATTTTATAATTTTTCTTGTGTTAGTTTTTCGATTAAATAGCCTGTGCTTGAATGCTTTATATTATTGCTATGTGTATGGGATGTTTGATTTCGGTTTTCTTACCTTAATATTCGATCTCATATGGTGTGAACCCTTATGGTTTGTGTGGCTTTTTGATTTAGCGGGATTAAGTTCTAGCCCATGTTGGTAGGCTTTATCAAAGGATCATAAGGTGTTCCGATTGAAACTCATATGTGAAAAAGTCACAATATGTTGAATTTTTGTTTAACATAAAAGCATATGTTTTTCGGGGTTTTTAACTTTTGCTATGCATTAGTTAAAAACCGATTCAACCTTTCTCTGGTAAAGGTTGCTTTTGTTGTTATTCTTTTGTTCTTGCGAGAGGATGACAACACAATGGGGGAGAGTTCCAACCTGAACTTGCACTTAATGATATATCTTTCGGGGAGAAGAGGATGCGGAATATGAGGTAATGAATTTGTTAGTTAATCGTTTTTCCTGTTTAAGAAAACCATGAATTTATTGCATATATTTTTCTTTTGCTTAACAAAATTCGGTACAATTGATGTTTATTCCATTATGTGTGTATGGATGTGTGTGTGTGATTCAATTATTTCCGGTTGAGAAAAACTATTGTCATCTTTCTTTATTGTTTGGTATCAATTGTTTTAGACTTAACAAAATTTCGGTGCAATTGCGGTGCTTTAATGTCTATGTTTATTTCAATTGCTTCTGGTTAAGAAAAATAATTATGCAAGTCGATTTATTTGGTTTGCATGTATTTTTTATGGCTTAACAAAATACGGGATCATTTGTTTAGTCCAATTCGATTCCGGATAAGAGAAACTAAGTTAATTCTGATCTTAGTTAGACTTATCAAATCTAAAGGATTCGGTTATTCAAGTATAATTGAATGCCTTGACAAGAAATATTAGTAAACTAACCTAGTATTTGTCTTGTCCAAAGTGGAAGGTCTAAGTTATTATCTGAATAATTAGTTCCTGATGAGAAAATAAAGTTGATTCTGATCTTTATTTTGGTCTTATCGAAACAAGCGATTGTACTTGTGCAATCGGTTTAGCAAGGGAACTAAGTTTCTTAGTCAATTTGTTAAACTATTAGGGAAAATTTCTTCGGGCAATTGTTTCCTTGATAACATATCAAAACCAAATTACTTGTAGTTTCGGTTTTGGTATTGGTTGTCTAAAATGGTATGTGAAGCCTTCGTGCTTAACTCTTATAGGTTGTACAATTCTTTTAGATTGTAAGATCCTTTCGATTTTTTGTATTTGCTCGTACCTTTGTCATTTTGTGACAAAAAGGGGGAGAAATATATGGAGTAAACAAAGTTATTTATAATTACTTAGGAAAGGACAATTGTGCTTAAACCTTATATCTAACGAAAGAGTAAAGCATTGATTACGGGGGAGAAACATATCATTTGTTGATTGTAGTTATTTGGACTTCAAAAGAGAAATAACAAAGATGTGCGGATTGAAAATTTACCTATCTTACCTTTAGGGGGAGTATTAGCTTTGTTATTATAAGGTCTTCAGCGACATTTATGGATTGAATATATGTAGGGTAGTGTGCCAATGAAACTTGGAATCAAGCGTATGTATAATGAATTTTTGTAATTTGTTTATGCATATGATTGTAAGAGTTTTGTCACTAAATTGACAAAGGGGGAGATTGTTAGAGCATAGCTCGGTTGAACCCACCAAGCGTTGGTATGTCAAGTTTGGTTGT
>JAJJMB010011049.1:112624-134578 GCA_023531105.1 Papaver atlanticum
ATAGGTTAGGCTAGAAATATTAGGATAATGAGACGTACAAGTATTACCCGAAGACTTGAAGAATGTGAAGAAGTAAAGAGTTGCATCGACGACATCATCCTTCCTCTTGAGGTTAGTAATATTTTGACTTGAACTGTTTCATTCCCAACGTATCTTTCAAGTCGTGCTATATTGAAAACATAACTGCGAAGTTGTGAATGATTATACTCTAGTAGACATAGTGTTAAGGAATTAGAATACGAAGTATAACGCTTATCTTTTGAACTTCGTATATAAGACATCGGCATAATCGTATGAATGCTATTGTGATTATGTGTATGGGTATGGGTGAAGATTTCGTCCTAGGAAACAATGTTTACATTCGTTTAAAGGAAGTACATTCATGAACTTGTTTTATGATTCGAAAGGGAAATCGCTAGGCTTATTGGTATTGTTATTCATTGTATATCTTTGATTACCAATATGTGTGAGTTAGTAGAACCGATCGTAACTTGTTGTGTATCTTGGTAAAACTAGTCACAATACCTTATTTATGTACTGGTATGACTTTTATTAGTGTAACCGATCCTAAGTAATCACCTAAGATAGTATGTTCGATAGTTGTAATTGGTGTGACCAATCCTAGTAATTGGTGTAACCGATCCTAGTAATTAGTGTGACCGATCACAAAAGAGTAGTAACCGATCTTTGTAATTGGTGTAACCGGTCCTGGTAATTGGTGTAACGATCCTGGTAACTGGTGTGACCGATCACAAGTAATACCATGAGAATATGGTAACCGGTCCTGGTAATTGATGTGACCAATTTGGTAACTGATGTAACTGGTCCCAATAACCATATTAAGGTAGAACCGATCCTTGTGTTTGATAGAACCGTAAACCCATGATTAGTGTGTTGATTTGATCAATCACATAGTTCTTGGAAATCAGATGAACCAATTCTAAACTTGTTTGGAAGTGTGGTATAATTGGTTCCAAGATTGTAAATATGAAAGAGGATTTACAACGAAATAAGATGTCCACATACTTTGAACATGTTCAGTAACTCTTATCTTTTATTGTTCAAAGATATTCCTTAATAGCTAAAGGAGTGATGTGATTTTTAAAGTGGTTGTAGTAAATGAGTTCAAACTCTCGGACTTGTGAAGATTCGAGTTTTTTTTTTAAATTTAATAAAAATATATAAGCAAAAATTATAAACAATGGGCGAGAGGTATTGGGACTAAGGATTTGGCCTATTCTCATGCATGTGGTTCAATTTATTTATTCTCAACAATTATAACCCAAATAAAATATGATATGGTGACTCTTATTTTTGCCTAAGTAGATTCTCAAAAGATTAGTTGTAAATCCTAAGCATGATGTATCAAAACATTTAAGCTAAGCATACATCATCAAATTAAATGACAACTAATTAATTCAAATCATATTTCAATTTTAAATTAATGCAAAAGTCATAAAAAGAATAAATTAAATTTACCATATGATGAAAATCGACTCCCTCCGTCGTCCCAATGTTGGGGTTTAGCTCTTCATGGTTAAAACACGCTCAAAAGAATAAATCATGACTCAAAAGGTGTTTTTATTGAAGAGAAATTATAATACAGCGAATCTGCAACACTTAATGGTCGTTACAGAAGTCACCGTTACAATTGAAGTGCTATTTATAAACGATAAATCGGTTCTGCAGTTGAAGAACGACAGTTATTTGCGACTGTCTGTGATCGTCCAATGTTCTTCGTGTTCTTTAGTTTTGCACCAGCAGAATACAGCAGCAACAGTGGAGCCTGTAAATCTCTGATTCTCGCCTCCTCAAGTCTTATCCGCCCCCCAAAATCTCGACACTCCTTCTATATGACCCAAACCATCTATTTATATTAAAAATACCGATTAAATCTCTAAAAAATATTCCAAAATCTCTTCCTTTCTCTTCACGGCAAAGTTGCGGCAATTTCTTATTTTAGAATTTCTACACATTTCTGAGCTTTCCTTTTGATTCTAAACTCTTCCTTGGATAGATACAAATCTAGCTTTGCGGAAGAAATCACCAAATACCGCCAGCGCAGCATTATCATATTTGTGGTAAAAAGGAGATCTTCTCAGTTCTGGTAGATTTGGCTTGATTACTTGTTTTACTCTTCTAGGAGCCTGTGGTGCTGCTTCTTGAATCCGATCTCCCTGAACATTTGCAGGCTCGGATCCTCTTTTCCTCTTACCAACAGGGTTCTGTACATTATTCTTCTTCTCTTCTTCATCTCTATCAGCTTCAGGTGATTTCTTTGACACTACCTTTTTTTATTTGTTCAACTTCAGTTTTAATCTTGTTTTTCTTGCACTGTAATCTGATCCAGATATAAATTGATCCCCTATTGGTTTCACTGGTTTGTTTGATCTAGTAGCCATTCTACTACTTTCTTCCGATACTACTTTCACAGGTGTGTGCTGAGTCTGCTACATCGATGAACCAAGGCCTGTTTCATTCAGTTCTGCAACTATTTGCAAAGCTGTCTCCACATCTGCGGCAGTTGTCTTTGCTTTCTTTGACCTAGTAACCGCTCCAGTTGGTTCTTGTGACACAGGGGTGGGCTGGTACTATGTCATCCCAATTGAGTAACTAGGAGGACTACAGTTGATCTCATTTACTGTAGCTTTGATGATGGTGTCAGCTTCGTCATCATTCACATCTTCATTCTTCTTATTCTTGTCATCAATAAGCTGCAGACTCACATGGTCTTCTCTCACGAATATATCATCTTTGTTACTTGCTGTTAAAAATAATTCAAGAAGCATAAATCAATTTTTTTCAATGTTCAACTTGTGCATGAAAAGTCAGAGTTCATCCCTCAGAATGAACTCCAACTTCTATATTGTATCCAGAGTTCATCCATGAGAATGAACTCCAACTTCTATATTGTAGACAGAGTTCATCCATGAGAATGAACTCCAACCTCTGCATAAAAAGTCAGAGTTCATTTACAGAATGAACTCCAACTTCTATATTGTAGCCAGAGTTCATCCATGAGAATGAACTCCAACCTCTGCATGAAAAATCAGAGTCCATCCATCAGAATGAACTCCAACTTTTATATTGTATCCAGAGTTCATCCATGAGAATGAACTCCAACCTATGCTTGAAAAGTAAGAGTTCATTTCCAGAATGAACTCCAACCTGTAAATCTAAAAATTTTGCAGAAGGAAGAAAAAAATTTGGAATTCTTACCCAGGTTCACACATTGATCAATACTTAGAGGAATTGCGGTGTTGTCTTTTGGAATTGAAGGAAGCTCTTCTTCAGTCATCTCATCAAGGAGCTTTTACTGAATATCACTTGCATCAACTTCAATAGAAGGATCTCCAACAGATAAGATGGGAAAGAGATTATCAGAACCTCCAGCAGCTTCAACATCATCAGTTCTTGGATCTTACGTATCATTAGCCGGTTCCACATCATCAGTTCAAATTTCTTCATCCACAGCAGCATCTGGTACTGATTGCATATCTTTAGTAGCACTGTGCATTCCAACATCTTCATTCACATTTCCAATACCAGCTTCCACGGCTTCATCCACTGGTTGATTCAATATGTTGTTTATTTGATCGCTCAACAATGCACTCTTATGCTCATCAATGAAAAGTGTACGCATGTACTTTGATGCTTGGTCTGCCATGAATTTCGCCACATTCCCTCCTTGAGCTAGCAATGCATCAACTTCAGGTTGCTTTGAAGCCAAATATATTTCAAAGCATTCCATCTTTCTATCAAACAGTGTCTTTGAAGTTGTGGCTTCTGCAAGTGATTTGTCAAGGTCTTCCTGCCTTAAAAAAAGATTCGTCATCTCCTTAGCATGCTTTGTTTTCAACTGTTGTATCTCTTGAGCATGTTTACCTCTCAGGTCCTCTATTTCTTGAACATGTATAGATTTCATAGTTTCTATCTGGGCAGTCATTTGATTGAATTCTTCCTGAAGCAACTCAGCTTTTGTCTTGGCTTTTTGCTTTTGCAGTAACTTGTTCTCAGCCTTAGTATATTCTTCCAAGAAATTTTGTGATAGCTGCACATAAAAAATTCAAATAATCAGATATTATCAACAATTTTTTTGAGTTCATTTCACACAATGAACACCCAATTGCATACTCAATTGTGTAGGTATCCATTACAAGGAATAAAACAGAATGTCATAGGAATCGACATTTACAGTCAGAGTTCATTTTGTGGAATGAACTCCCAGTTTTGTCTTAAAGCAGCATAGTTTATTATGTGAAAATTGAAATACAACATAATGCTACCATGTTAAACTAGATTTTTACCTCTCCAAAATCATCAACATTCATCGCTAAGTGTTTGCAAATGATATCGATTTTCCACCTTGCAAATCTTGGACGGTAGTCTACTGATTTCTGCACCTGCCACTTGGGTTTTAATTTCTTTGAATGCTCAGCAAACCAAGGCTGTAAAAAGAAGAATTATACTAGTTAGTTATCAGTAACAATTCATTTCAACATCAAACATCAAAATGAAGAAACATAATTATGAATAGTTTTTCATCTCACCGACAAGTAAAGGTAACACCCTTCAGAAGAACCTCTTCTCAAGCTTTCCATCAAATCCTTGTGTATGGGATGCGACAGAGATACTCTATCTATTGACTCTAGGCAGGCTAGGTACTTGGTGTGGATGGAACCTCCATCACCAGTAGTAAGAAAAACAGTAGACAAGAGAAAGAGTTCAAACATGGTTACAAGATCTTCAATAGATCCTCTATTCCTAATCAACTCAACGATTTTGTCTTTCAATTCTGTGTTCTTTATATCATAAGATTTCTTTTTTGGTGGAACAAATTTGTAGGTTGTATAGAACCTTCCAGAAGTGTAGTCAGCTAGGTTTCTAGAGTCCAAGAAAGATTCTTCTATTCCACCTCCAGGGATACATGGTATTCCAAACACTAACGATAACTTTTCAGGTGAGGATCTTAGCACATATGTTTCCCCCTTTACTTTGAAAACGAATGTATGATCATTTGTATCAGGAATGAACTGGTGTCCATTGCAGACAACTTGGATAGCAGGTGTTGACTTGTTCCTTTCAGTAGCAACAATGTCGTCTTCCAGAAATACTTTGGCTACATTCCCCAAAGGACTCCTATACATAGCATGTCTATGTTCTTCATTCAAAGCCTCCTTTTCTGGAAGAGCTTTAATCTTATCAGCAAGAGCAATGGCTCCAGCAAAGCTACACTTTATCTTCTTATCTACATTTAAAAAAAAAAAAAAAAAAAAAATAATGGTTACTTTTTTTTATAAATATTAGCTGATAAAAGAAGATAAAGTGTGGCTTGAGAAGGACCAATACTTCAGTTTCATTCTACTGGGTGAACTCTCAAACAGTTCGAAGTTCATTCATTAAAATGAGGCTTTCAAAGAAGAACCAACTCAAGAATGAATCTAGATAACTGACTTCATTCTCCCAAATGAAGTCCAGCAAACATCATGATGTCAACACCTGCTTACTTCATTTTTGTACAAAATCTAGGTATACAATTTTACAGAAGAAACATGTTCCATTTTTATACAAAATGAACTCAGACAAAGAAGAACCAACACAAGAAGAATCTAGATAATGGACTTCATTCTCCCAAATGATGTCCATTCTATATAATGAACTGTAAAATCTAGATCAACAATTTTTCTAGACTTCATTCTGGAAATGAAGTCCAGCAAACATCAAAGAAGAAACATGGTTCAGTGTAGAAATGAACTCAGACAATTTTTCTAGACTTCATTCTAGAAATGAAGTCCAGTAAACATCAAGAAGAAACATGGTATACACCTTCATTCTAAAGAATGAACTCATAAAACATGGTATTATTCATCAAACATCAAACATATATACACCTTCAGAAGAAACATGGTTCAGTGTAGAAATGAACTCAGTACAATTTTTCTAGACTTCATTCCAGAAATGAAGTCCAACAAACATCAAGAAGAAACATGGTATACACCTTCATTCTAAAGAATGAACTCATAAAACATGGTATTATTCATCAAACATCAAACAGATATACTCCTTCATTCTACAACTTCATTCTACAACTTCATCATATAGATCTACTAACTTCATTCTACAAAATGAACAATGACAAGATATACCCTACCTATAACTGAAATACAACTTCATGCAGACAGCAAAAAAACTAGAATACAAACTGAATCAACAACAAAAAGATCAAAATTCAACTTCAGAAGACCAAAAATCAACTTCGAATTAGTGTTTTTTGTACCTTTCAATGGTTTCTTTGCTTTTGATTTCTTTGTCACTGGTTCTTCTTCTTCTTGATTATCTCCTTCATAAACAACTAATTGGCCGTTTCTTTCTTCAACTTCTTCGTCTGAAGATGAATCTACTACTACTTTCCTCCTCGATTTTCCCATTTTAGGGTTTTGATTTCTTTTAATTTTTCTAGGGTTTTCGATTTTTGGGGTTTGGTATTCTGATTTTGAAGACTGTTTTGATTTCGATTTGAAATGATTTTCGACTTATTTCGACTGATTTTGGTGGTTTTGATTTTTTGATTTTTTGATTTTTTGATTTTTTGAGTTTGATGATGTTCGTTCTCTGGGTTTTTGAAGAGAAGAAGATGAAGAAGTTGTGTTTTCTCTGAAAATGAAAACCAAGAGACTGAAAATGGAAAAAAGAAGGAGAGAGACGCGTTTTTAGGGAGATCGTGTGTTGAAGGCGGTAACAGTTAGGTAAGGGTATTATTGTCTCTTTGGTATTTTTTATTAATTATGGACCAAATGGAAAAGGTGATTTCTAAAAGGACCAAACTGTTGTGGGCCCGGGCATAAAAGGACCAAATGATATTTTTCCCCTCGTAAAAATCCGTAAGAAGTTTTAAACAAGATATCTCTAGATTTATTCTAGTTGTTCTTGTTGTAGAATCATTAGGTTTCTCTTCCTATTTTTGAAGAGTATAATAATCCCTAATCTACAAGTTTGTTTTGATATTACTTTTACCTAGTAATTGTTTTTCTCAAAACAAACACAAGATTTCCAAAACCTTTATTTACATCTAAAGGGAAATCGATTCGGTGTTTTGTGAAAACAAAAGATCGAAAAGTATCAACCGTGTTGTTGTATCTTCTGAAGAGAACTTTGTTCTGCCAGAAGATTTTCGGGAATAAATTCTAAAGAGAATCTGTATTCTGCTAGAAGTTATACGAGAAGAATTCCTAAAGAGAATCGGTGTTCTGCTAGGAGTTCTATAAGTGCTTGAATACAGCTGAAGCATGTATTACATCTAGTCCGAATAGGTAGTAGGAAATTGGTATAACATCTTATATTCAGTGTGTGTTTATTCTGGACTAGGTCCCCGGGTTTTTATGCATTTGCGGTATCCTCGTTAACAAAATTTATGGTGTCTGTGTTATTTCTTTTCCGCATTATATTATTTATCTTTATAATTGAAATATCACAGGTTGTGCCTTAATTAATTATTATTGATAAATCCGACCTTGTTTGTTGGATAGGATTTTGATTGATCTTGGATATTGGTCTTTTGTACCGTCCAAGTATTTCTCACATCAATCAGGCTCATAGATTTCTATCTGTTTGATTTGCTGATTGATTTGAGAAAAAGAGATAAACTCTTTAGTATTATTCTTTGTTTGAGTTTTCACTCTCGGAATATTATTGAGGTTTAGTCCATGTAGATTTCCAAAAGAAATATTGGGTGTGGTTGTTAGACCCCCGCTTTTTCCGATGAAAATGATGGAAATAACAACCGTGACAGAAGACAGTGAAGCAGGAACAATGGCGGCAACAAAAGAGCAAAACGTTGGTGGAAGAATGTATAACGTTCGATGCTGTTAAGAATGTTTGAGATTCAAAGGAAGGTTAATGAAGTTGCAGAGAGTGTTGGGAGTTGAATGCATAGAGAGGAATAAAACAACAAGGTAGAGAATCTAGGGTTGAGAGTTCGCATTTATACCAAAGATAATTATAACCGGCTGAGAAGGTGGGAAGGGTAATAAAGTTGAGTTAGTGGGGAACGTGGCATAAGGGAGACCATGGGGTGACGGTTACAAACTGCGAAACGGTTCCTTCCCATCGTGCCGATTACACGAGTGGAAATGAAGGGGCATAAATGTAGTAGCTAATTATCCGCAGATAAAGGTGGCATCATCTCGAGCTAGGATGTACCCGAAGATCGATAGAAGAGAAGCACGAAATCAGATCTAGCACAGTAAAGAGGATATCTACTGCATGTGTGGAGAGATGAACGCGTGTAAAGCAAAGATCCTGTTCAACGATCGAGTTTGAATTAGGGACAAGGCAATAAATGCAATAGGCATAGCACGCGAAGGAGCAGAGGGGTCAAATCTCAGTGGACCCAAGTACTGAAGTTGACATACTCGGATCAGGTTGAATGGTAACATCGGATCAAAGGGCATCGGGACCACCATCAACATCGGGAAGGAGTATGATTGACCCCAGTGAGACACATAGGGAGACCTATTCTTCGGGAACATGTGAGACCAAGCACCAAGTATCGGGAGAAGACATTGGTGACCCTCTGACAGGACCATCAAGATGGATAGAATATGACTAACATTGTAATCTCGTTGCATGAGCATCTTAGCCTATAAATATAGACCCTTGTGTTGAAAGAAAGGCAAGTGATTTGTAAGTGAGTAAGGAGAGAGACTAAGTAGTGTTGAGAGCTATCTCCATTGTAACTTGAAAGAAGTAATAAGATCATCCTTTCACCCCAGTGGACGTAGGTAATCATGCCGAACCACGTAGATCTTGTGTCTTTGAATGTCTCTATGCTTGCTTATCTTGCTATCTCTTCATCTTGAATGTTAGATGTAAGATGTATAACTTCTTACAATTACAACAACAACGTGCCAACAAATTTATGAATTATAGGTATATATACCGGTTGTTAAGCACGTTGTATCACATTCTTATCCCTGCTCATTCTTTATCCAGAAATAATAACTTAAACCCGTGCAACACACGAGCAAGACACTAGTGTAGAGATGGAAATGAAAGTATCGGGCATTTTCTTTTAGTGTGCGTTTCTACTGTTTTTATAATATTCCTTGCAACATTGATGTGCGCGCAGCTTTATTGCTCATCTTTACTAGATTCCTTCTCTTCGAAACCAAGATGGATTGGTAGATAAGGAAAGCTAGGAAAGGAACTATGAAGAATAGGAAATTATAGTCTATAATTGTTTCTCTGAAAATAAGAACCTTGAAAGAAAAAGGAGGAACACCATGCCCGCCAGTCATCATGTTCTTCTCTCTTCTCTTTTTAGCTGGAAGGAATTATCTTTTCCTCTCTTGTTGTTATTTTTATTCCGAGTGACAGATAAAAAGGTAGTGAGACAGGACAGGACATTAAACCATTCCTCCAAATCTTTTGAGTTTAATCTAACACTTAGGTATGGAGTTGTAAATTAACCAATCATAACCAAGAAAAGATTGCAATTAAACTACAACCTAAAAGCTAAAAAGGGGATTTAAAGGGCGATCTTTTTGAGCTCAAACTAATTACTGTATTATTTTATTTTCTTCCTGTAACCAAGGTTCAATTAATCAGTCGCAGCTCGTCGGATATATTGTGCAATTAAGAGTTCTCTTCCCTGAAAGTGGTAAACAAGATATATTCTTATTAATGACCTCATTTTCTCACAACTATTATTTTGATAATGCACATCTTACCTTAAGTTCACAAATTGTCTAATTCGGGTTAACTTTGTTACTCTGCTAGAGAGGATTTTGTGATTATTTTCTACTTTCTAATTTCTCCATAGAAAATACAAAAGAACATATTTGTGATTGTGAGGATTATCTTAGAATAAGTTTTTTTCTTTCTTTTTGGGTTCATATTTTTCCTTAATTTCCCACGCTAGAGGAGGAACACATTCTCATTCATCCCGAGTTTCTGGGTATCTAGGTCTAGGTGAAAGCCAACCAAAACATGGAACGTCAGTGTCACTACAAGGAATCAGAATATATTGAGTGAAGTGTTGAAGAGTCCTCCCATATTGAGTTATTAGGCGGCCCCATAAAAATTTGAAAACACAAAGCAAATGAAAGGATATGGGTTCGATCAAAAGATAAGGTAACATGGTGGATAAAGATTTACTTACGTAATCCATGTTGCTGAAAACCTTTCTTTCAAGGCACACATATATGCATCCAAATCCAACAAGTAGTTGTGGGAGAAAAGAACAGTGACCATATGGGTATCTACTCATCTCATATCCAAAAAAGAAGCTTTGATGGCTTAAACTTAACACCAGTAATTTCATCTACAAGCATTAGCTCTGGCGACAGGCATTTATCATGTCTATATCATTAAGTTGTGTCTCTGACGTGATGCGTGTAAATTTAATTTACTTTACACCATCCATTCCAAACACTTGCTTGACTGATTGCCCTGGCGATTGTAAATCTGTGGTTTTCCTCTAGTTAAACAGAGTTACCAAAGGGAGAACAATTTCGACAAAAATTTACACCGGTTTCAGCAGTAGAGCTCGAACTCAAAAATCATCCATCTTAATTACCTAATGGACATTTTGATACCACGAATACTTATAGAGCTTCCATTGTTTGGAATACATTTGACAAAGTGACATGGTTGTTAAAACATCATATTTTTCTAATACTAATATTAGGCAGTTCAGTTGAGTTTTAGTTTATTCCTAACCAACAATAAAACAGCTAAGCGCGCCATGTGCTCCACAACTTCCATTAACAGTAATGTTTTGACTAATCACATTAAATATAATTTTAGTTAGTTAGTTATCATTAAATATAATTTTATTTTAGTTAGTTAGTTAGTTACCTGTGTTTTTTTTTTTGAAGCATGTAATTATTAAAAGGGAATTAGTTTACAATTTGTCGTACCCACGGAATCATGAACTAGAATTTGACTAATAAAAGATGGGATTGCCTGGTCCCATATTTTGGTTGATAAATTTCCTGTTTGACTTCCATCTGCCGCATGATTGGCCAACCCATCAGCTGCTTGATTTCCTTCCCTGTAGTTGTGCTGAATAGCAGCCTGGGGGATCTGTCGAAATCTAATTTTTATTTCCTTAATCATCCCTGATATGTTCCAAGGTGGGGGTAGAGGAAGTGATGAAACACAGAAGGTTTTCAGAGTCGGTTTCAAAGATAACTTTTGGCCATTGCCTTTCTGTTGCTTTTCTTGAAGCCAATAGCAGAGCCAAAGTTTTTGCAGTTAAGGCAGTCGTAATTCCTAGTGGTTGAGCTAGAGCCATTAATGTTCATGCGCCGGAATCTCTGCAGATGAACCCTTCCCCCGCAAATCCTGGGTGACCTCTGGCTGCTCCATCTGTGTTAATCTTAATCCAGTTGATGTTCGGAATTGACCATCCTACCGATATTGTTGATATCCTTTTGTCTCTCGCTGGGTGGTTAAGTATCGGTGCATCTCCTGGTATGATTGGTGGTGAAGAGTGTAATGCCCCGGAGAATTCTTGTTGCAGTTTTTGTGCCCAGGCTAAGATTTCTTGCAAAGTTGTTTGCTTTTGTTGGTATATTAGTTCATTCCTAGCTAGCCATAAGGTTCATAATAGAAAACAGAAAGAGGAGATTACAGATGTTGACGCAGGTTGTTGAAGGATTTGGGAAATGGTTGTCTGGGGCGTTAATGTGAAAGTGGGTGGGGGATTAGAGTTTGGTGAATTTGAAAGTTGAGTGAGTAAGGTGTTCCAGGAAGTAGATGCCGGTGGACAATGAATTTGAAGGTGACTTGCCAGTTCTGGATCAGCGTTGCATCCGGGACATATGTCTGAGTTGGTCAAATGGATGTGAAGTAAGAGTGAGAAGGTTGGTAATCCTTCATTGATGGCTTTCCACAAGAATATCCGAATTTTTGGTGGACGTGGTAAAGTCCATAGGAATTTGGTAGGTGGTAGAGGGGTGTGTGTTGGTTGACCATGGGTTAGACATTTGTATCCCGATGAGGTAGTGTAGTTTCCAGATTTTGAGTGTGGCCAGATGATTTTATATTGGGGGCTATTTTGGGGGAGGTGGATGTTTATGATTTTATGGATTATAGGATTGGGAAGGATGCTTAATTTTTCCTGATTCCAGGAGTGAGAAATTGGGTCAATGATATCTGCTACCATTCGGATCGGGTAACATTGTGTCGGGTCTAGATTTGGTGAGTGTGGAATCCAGTTGGCTTCTATTGGAGTTGATAACCCATTTCCAATACGATGAAATATCAGATGTTGCATGGTAGGTATAATTGATGCCAGTTGTCTCCATTGAGGACTGGAGGAGGAGGGTATGGAATCAATGCCTTGTAGAATTGGTTGTTGATCAAGATATTTTTCACCGAAGAGATTTCCACAGATAGAATTAGGTTGTTCATGCAAATTCCATATTCTTTTCATGAGAAGCGCTTTATTATGATCACTGTTTTTCCTTATTCCTAATCCTCCTTCGGATAATGGTTTTGTTACTTTATCCCATCCTATAGGGTGAAGTTTTTTAATTGCTGAGTCATGTCCCCATAAAAAATGCCTGGTTATATGATCTATTTGTTTGTGAATATTGCTGGGTAGGTTTTGTGTTTGCATAATGTGGTTTGAGGTGGGAATTAGGGAGGTTTTGATGAGAATGAGTCTTTCAGCTAGAGTTAGGCATTTGGTAATCCATCCTTTAGCTTTTCAGGCTAATCTTTATAGGAAGGGAGCGCAGGTTTGATTGGTTTCCCTTCCTTGTTTGAACTGGACGCCTAGATAGATTGGAGGTTTTGATGTAGCGGGCATATTGAAGAATTGATGAAGTTCGTTTACCTTGATCGGGTCTAGTTTTGGGTGATGGATGATTACTGATTTGGAAGTATTAATTACTTGTCATGCAGAAGTGCTATAGGATTGGAGAAGGGTTTTAAGGTGTTGGTTACTCTGATCCGAAGATTTATATGTGATCAGTAAATCATCCGCATACATTAAATGAATAATGGGTGGTGCTTTTTTTTGATATGTTAAGTCCTCGAACCAACTTATGGTTTTGAAGGTTTCCTAGATTTGTAGATAGGACTTCAGCACATATAATAAAGATATAAGAAGATAGCGGGTCTCCTTGTCTGATACCTCTAGTTGGGAAGATCTAGCCATAGGGTGTACCATTTATGTTGATCGAGTATGTAACTGTTGTGACGCATAGAATAATGTAGTCTATAAAGGCTGATGGAAATTCAAGTTTTGTAAAGGAGTTAGTTACCTGTGTTAATCTAAAGAAATCTAACGTAAAATCAAAAAACACAGTATTCCAACAATTATTATTATTATTATTTTTTTTTTTTTTTGAAAAGGGGTATTTAAACAACTTCAACTTAATAGTTTCTTGCTTTTTTCTCAACAAATATTTTCAAAAACAATTTCTAAGCAGGAACTGGAAGTTCTTTTCTTGTTGGTAACAAGATGCTTCTTGTAAAGATGAAATTATAAAGGCTTGGAGTGACAATATTCAAGGAAGCTCAACACATTAAGTTAATCATAAACTGCAAACAACAAGGAAAGTTCTCGGCATCTGGAATAAGGAGTCTTTTGGTCATATAGATACCAATAGCAAGATTTTACACTCTCGGCTAGACACTCTCCACCATGTTGTTGGTATATATGATAATACAACTAATATCCTAGAGGTTGAGTTTGAAATTCACAAATGGGAGAAATTAAAAGGAATTCTGGCAGCAGAAGAACAAAGATAATTTCGTTATGGATACTAATAACAATACGAAGTTCCACATGCAAATGCTAAGAAAAGAAGATCGAGGAACATAATAGATACCGTATAGGACAAGAATGGTTTGTGGTGCTCATATCGAGGATCATTATCTTCTCTATTAACAAGTCATTTTAAAGATATCAGTACAACCTCGGATCCTGTTACTGATGAGGACTTTCTACAGCATGTAAAAAGTGTTATCACTCCATAAGAGAATGAGAAACTGATCTCCATTCCTACAGAAGCTGAAGTTCTAGATACTCTGAAGGGTATGGATCCATGGAAGGCACCATGGCTGGATAGATTCCCTCCGGGTGTTTACTTGACCCAATGGGATATCATAAAAGATGATATAAAGTAAAAACTCCAAGCTCACCCTTTGATTATAGATCAATTTCTTTATGCAACATCTCAAATAAGCTTATCTCTAAGCTTACTGCGAGAAGAATGAAAAGCTTGTTGGAAAGGGTTATCTCGCCTCTACAATCTGCATATGTACCAGGAAGACTCATGTCTGATAACATCTCCCTTGCAAATGAAATCATTCACACATTGAAAAGGAAGAAGAATAAATAGTTACTCAGATTTGAAGATAGACATGTCGAAAGCTTTCGAAAGACTAGAGTGGAATTTCACCATTGAAGTCATAAAGAGAATGGGTTTCGAAGAGAAATTTTGTAGTATGATATTTCAATGTATCTCAACAACTGAAATATTTGTATTACTTAACGGCTCTCTGATGTGGTTGTAACTGTGGTAAATAAAGTATCGTTCACCATTAATGGTTCACTGAAATATTTGTATTACTTAACGGCTCTCAGACTTGTGAAAATTGATTTTAGACCTAATTGTGATTTAAACTAGCAAATATGTAATGGATGATAACAATACTGAGAGAAACTAGGGCTCAGAATTCTACCATTAATCAAAAACCAATTGGTTCATATAATGATTCTTAACAATTATTGCTCTTTTATTGACTTTATTTCTTTGCCAAAAGTAGATTTCTAAAACATCAATTATAAATTATAAGCATGATGCATCAAAAGCTCTTACGTATAAGCATACACCATCAAACAAAATCACAACTAATTAATAAAAATCATAAATTAATTAAATATAATACAAAAATTCAAACGAATCAAATATATATTCCCCATTCAATTGTGAAATATGGTTTCCTCCACTGTCTAAGTGATTGGATTTAGCTCCTCATGCTCAAAACACTCTCAAAATATTGATTCATGGATCAAAGTATTCACAAAGAAGAGAAAAAGAGAAAATAAACGAAATCAGAGAAACTGCCACGCTCATAAGCATTGCAGAACTCAGTGTTACAAAAATATAATAGTAAACTGTCACAGAAGCAACAACCGGTTTTGGAGGAAACGGTAATGGTTTATTGACAACAGTCTTCAACTGTTAAATGTTCTTCAGCGTCTTCTTCTGCTTCCTGCAACTGCAGAAACTCTGCAACTTTTGATTTTTTCGCTCTGCAACCTCCCAATTCTCCTTGTTCTAACCCCAAACTCTCTGTAGTAATTTTGTGGCTCCCACCACCCTATTTATACATAACATGACCCTAAATATCTCGAGTAAATCCTCTAACTATTTTCTTTCACCAAAAGTGTCGTACTTTCCTTGTTTATATCCTCGCGCGTTTTCAATGATTATCCAAAACTTCCCAAACTCTCTCTAGGATAATATCCAATCCAACAAAATATATTCTATGTTATCTGCACGAACTTTCCACATAAAAACCCAGATATCCTACTCTCCGTGTTTTCTCGAGAATGAAAAGAAAACTCTCTTCTTTTCTTTTTCTTCGAATCTGAGATAATTACCAACCCTGTTTTATCGAAGCAGGTTGGTACCAATTGTTGATGGGAGAAAACTATCTGCTGGTTTTTTAGGAAAGTGAAGAGACGACCGTGCGGGCGAGGACTCCTCGACCGAGCAAACTGTTTAAACTTTTTTCAAACAAATGTACTGCATGGGAGTGCTTTTAGTTCGAGAGATCAATCTGTAGGAGTCCGGCCTAAACCAAGACAATGGTCGTTCCAGAGTCAATTCGTTCACAAAGAGGGATGGGGGTCGATCTGTAAGAAGGAAGCTGAGAAATGTGTGAGATTAATGATGATCGAGGATTATGGATATGTTTGGAGATTTCTGCAAGCGAACTGTTGAGTTCGGGTAAGTTCTGATTGATTGATTGAATTCTTTTCTGTTGAGAGTTCTTGTTCAGATGAGAATTCTTGTAATAATTCTCGTATATCTGAGATTGTTGTTTCAATCATGAATTCAGAGACTTATTTTATATTGCAAGAATAGTAGACACATTGATCCCAGTAAGTGTGACGGTTGCTGGAGTGAAAGAGTGGGAAAGTGGGAAATCATGGTTAAGCCAGTTCCACGCCTCGTGGAGACTTGGTTGATTGTACATCCACTACTTTTCTAACTCCCTCAACTGCTTACACGACTTACTCACATTTCTCATCGTGGGTGTACACACGTGTCGTAGGCCGCCATACCAAAAATTTAATAAATATCCCACCATGTGACGTGATTAATGTCTCATGAAGGTGGAGTCTACAAGGAAGACGTGTATTTAATTAGTCAGTTGTTGACTTGACTAGACGATGAATCTTAGCCTTGATAAGTCAAGCATAATGAAAGAATATAGTATGCTGTGAGACTCATGGATTGAGCATAAGGTGTCTGATGAGACATAATAATGGAAAGACGTTGAGTCTTGATGAATTGTGATACATTATTTTACCAGTCTAGGTAATAATGATATTTTGATCCGATGAGATTGCTCGATCAAGGATTTATTTTGATATGTCGAGTATTCGACAGGAAATCAAAGATATTGCAGAATGCTCATTTCTGATCTAATATATCATGAATAATGGAATGATAGGAATCATAAATATTGGATGGTCGTCCGTTCGAACCATGTAGCTCAGTCGAGCAAAATGTTGGTAGCAGAACCAAACATTAAATTCGAATATTGATTGCTGGATCAATAGAATTCTCGAATGTTGATAGTTGAATCAACATGAGGAATATTGCTCGGTCGAGCAATTGATAGTTGAATCAATGAGTTATGAACCCATTTGATCGTGTATTTTGTTAACTTAAGCAATTTAGTGTTGATAGATGAGAAAAATAATATTGCTAGTTTAAGCAAATATTGCTCGATTCATGAACTATTGGTAGCGGGATCAAATAAAATATTAATTAAAATACTGGTAGCTGGACTGAGTATTGTATAATTAATTAGGACGTTGATTTCTGGATCAACATAAAATTATTGGTGTTCGAACCTGCTCAATATTATGCTTTGCAGAGCATTTGGTTAGAAACCCTAATTTTGATTGATTGTTGATCAATTGATGATTTACTGAAAATCAATCAATGAGTGAGAGAGGGACCGGATACATGGGATGATGGGCCGACCATGTAGCGCCCAGGTGCTCGATTGATCATGCACCGAAGTCCTTTGTAGATCAGTCGGTGAAAGGATGATTAAATGCTCGTTTAATCATTATTAAAATAGTGCTCGTCTGAGCATTAAGTAATAAAACTAATTATGGAGAGATGAGGACCGGACAAGGGGTATGAGACCGTCCCTTGGTGGCCGTGGAACCAACTGATGGTCGCTCGATCAAATTCCAAGTTGTTTGGAAAGAGTTTGAACCCAATATGAACTAATTAAGTCAAAATCATAAAATAATGTGGGACCGGATTTTGCAAGCCAAAGGGACGACCTTGGTCGGTCAAGGTAGCATGCCCGTGTCACCATATTGTCCGTGACTCAATTCTTGATATTTTCTGATGCGCGTTCGAGCAATATTTTGGATTTTCACAAGAGTTTGATCTTGACTGAAACTCTCGATTTTTCTTGAATGAGCAAGTAGAACTTTGCTCGTGCGACCAATATTTTGAGAATATTAAAATAATGATATTTTAATATTTTCCGTGAGAAGCCCGGATGGTCGTGTGACCATTTAACTTTTTGGCTTTTTGATAGTTTTAACAATATTTGAGAAATATGAAAAAACCAGGTTTTTTGCTCAAACGAGGGAGTTTCATGAGATGAGAGAAGAAGTAATAATAATAAAATAAGGAATTCGGGAGGTGTGGGACCGGTCACGTCCAAGGCATGGCCGGCCGTCCGTGAGCCCGATCGCGTGCTCTTCCCTATTTTATATTATTATTTTCATCATGTGAGGAAATATGGAGAAACTAGGAGTTTTGTTCAAACGAGGAAGTTTGCTCAAACAAGGAGTTTTCATGAGACAAGGAAAATAATAAAATAGGTTAAAATAAAATAAAATAAGAGGCGGGACCAGATATGGCGGCATGAACGGCCGGCCAGTGGGCCCGCTCCCGTGCGCCTCTTGTTTATTTTATTTTATATTATTATCTTTCCTGTTTTGCATAGGTTTCCTCGTTCTCCCATATTTATGAATGCTCGTTTATGCATTTGGGTGCTCGCCTATGAATATTTGGGTGCTCGTTCGTGCATTATTGTTAAGTACACTTGCACCATTTTCTCGGGGCTTACTCGGTGTTGGCTTAAATGCCCGAAAAGTGAATATCTATCACTAATCCATGGAATTCAGCTGAGAATAAGCCATGAAATGGAGTAATGAGATAGATTGAATACCTATTACTAATTTATGGAATCCAGGTAAGAATAATCCATGAAACGGAGTAATGAGATAAAACATATTATTTTCTAGGAATTCAATTGATGAGTGTTGCGCAAGAATTAATCTATGAATTGCTCTGTACTAGCATGCAATATGTCTAGGAGCGTTTATTCGAGAATCGAGGTATGAGATGATAGAGACATCATACTCGTTCTGAATATTAATTCTGCATAGTCAGGGACCATTGAGACATCCTGAAGACGTTAACGCTCTATATTAGCATGCAATATGTCTTGGAGCCGTCCAATCATTGAGATTCTATACATGTGCATTCTATATAGTCATGGAACATTGTGACATCTTGAAGACGTTAATGCTCTATACTAGCATGCAATATGTCTAGGAGTCGTCCAATCATTTTCGATTCTATATAGAAGTGTTGATGAAATATGGGAAGTATTGAAAGTTCAGCTGAGAGACTTTAATATCACATATTCATGCCTCTCTGAGAGGATGTACACTCAGTCAGATATTATGACATGAGCTTTCACGTCTGAATCCTAAAATATGAATTTAACATACGTGTTTGAAGCCGTGTCAGAAATATGCAAAATTATGATTTTACGATTTTAGCCTTTATCGAAAATCCACCATCAACATTAAGTCCCTTTCTTAGTGAGGGACAGTCATGTCCCACGGTAAGCACTGGATGGTGATTTTCCTAATTATAAACGAAATAAGTAATTGAACTTAGTCGTAAGAGATGTTACCAGAATTCTCGCTCCAATGATGTCACGTACGACCAATAGCTTGAATGAGGATCTTGGCAGTATGATAGAGCGTCGTCCAGCGAGCGTGAAGTAATGAGGAAATGCTGATTTGGGTAGTGGAACGTCTAATCTTGGTCGGTATAGCACGGGCACGGACCCAAGAAAAGGAATCCTAGTCTAGTTAGGTTTAGGAAACAAAAATTTATAAAAGGGATGAAACACCTTTTTTTTTTTTTTTTTTTTCTCTCACAACCAACCAAGCACCTTCATCTTCTTCCATCTCTCACGTTCGAGCATCAGGGAGACTTTTTTTTTTTTTTTTTGAATAAACATGCGTCCAATGATAGTAAAAGGAAAATTTTGTTTGTGAGCTTTCACGAAATTTTCTTTATTTTCAATATGTGATCTTTCACAAATTTTCGAGAATGGACTCCCGTTTCAGAAGACGAACGCTTGTCCGAAAGAAAAGTTTTTTTTTTTTTAATCACGTGAGTTGTTCACGTTTTTTTTTTTTTTTTTTGTAAAAGTCAAGTTTTGATTTTGAATAGATGTTGATAGTAGACAATTATTTATGGTGAAATAATGTCTTTATATGAGCTTTCATAATTTTAGAATGGACGTCTATCCAATTTTGAAAAGTTGGTAAATGTTCACACAGTAAAAATTACGTGAGTTGTTCACGATTTTATAAAAATCGAGTTTTGTTTTTTAAATAACGCTCATTTTTGTAGATGTTTCGAAGGAACGAGCAAGTCCTTGAAGCGTCAAAGTTTGCGTTATAATCACTACTGTTAGTGAAATTGTAAACAGGTAAGAGTTGGATTATTACCGTTTTGCGCGTGTTATTTTCAACGCGTTTTGACTCCAAGATTTTCGTAACATATAATGGTGGCTCCTGGTTATAGTCGTGTCCCTGATTTTCCCGAGAAACATTCTGGAAACATCAAACCAAAGATGAGTACTGTTGTAGATGTTCATGCTGAGTTGGATCGTACCTTCAACAAGGCGAGGGAGTTGATTCATGGTATGCCTCTCGATCATCTGAGAATAGTCGTGATAGGACTTATGCTTTCTTAATTTTTAGTGGATGTGGAAGAAAAGCAGAGACGCGCTGAAATATCCCAGAAGAAGAGGGCTGAAGATGAAAATCTCAATGCTTATTAACAGAAACGTTGCCGACTTCATCAAGCGAGACTATCAACTGATGAAGATGAAGTTCAACCTCTCACCGACGACATAGTTCCTGATTCAAATACGGATGAGGTTGAATTTGTCTGGGAACCCGTTGGACGCAGAGTTAAGCCATATCCACCTGGTATGAGGGATGAACAATTGGCCAGAGTCGATTTCCAAGTTGAATGTGATGAGGACGACTATTTGGACACAGCTTATGATGACCCTGAAGACCATCTGGAATAGATTTCTGAGGAAAACTATGAATATGATTCTGAAGAAGAACTCGAAGAAGAATCTGATCGTGAAGACGATTACGAACTGACGTTCAATCATTGTACTAGTTGAACATCTTTTGAATTATGTAGGCATATATGTGCCTTGATTATTTCAGTATTTTTGCTTCATGAATACCAAGAACTTTGCTTGTTTCTTTGCCTCTAACTGAATGAGGTGGACGAACGTCCATATGCATGAAAGATCACGATTCTTCTTCAGAAAATTTTAGCTTGTTTATCCAATTACTGTGAAATTTGGATATGTTGTAGTGGACATCCATATGGAGAGAATAACTTGTCCTTAGATTCTTCATCAATTGCTCCAAGTTGCCGCTTTGCGCAGGATAATGCAATTTTGTCAGATGAGCTTGTTACAAAAACATCAATTTTCCTGCGTCTTCGAAACTTCTAGGTGGATGTCGCTCGACTGTGAGTGTAGTGAATCCCGTCTATAAATTTCTGCTTGCACGTCGTCCACTCTGAAAGCTGTTGAAACTTCATATGATGTCAGAATTCGATGTTTGACCACAACTTTCGAAGCTAAGAGACTGAGGAATCATATGCAAAAAGAACCCTTCAATTTGGAGACGTCTAAGGAAGTCAATGACACGTGCACATTAATAACTTGTAATCTCTTGCAAGTTCTCAGATTCCATGAACCCGAGTGTGAAGGACATATCTTTCAGCTCGTATGTCCGATTGATGCACCATTTTGGTATGTTGTAGCAGAGACATAGACGAACACCTTTCATTAAGGAAGCATTGTCTCCTTCCTCGCCCATTGGTACGTTTTTATGAATCAATGGCTTGAAGTGTGTTATATCTCGTCTATAGAGGTCACGAGAACATCTTGTAGAAGAATTTGGATTGTGCCCGTTCGTTGTGTTAGATTCGGGATAAGTCTTGCGTTAACATATTTTCACATCAACCCGTATTGATATGAATCATTAGTGTTAGAGCACTGCTCGGTCTAACTCGCAAGCGTTGCTATGTCAAGCTTGTTTGTCAAGTTTAGTTGGCAAAACTATAAGTCTTGATTTCTAGTCTACTTATAGCTAAGTCTCGGATTAGGATATTAAGTGTAGTTGAGCTTTAGACTTCACGGCATCCTGATAGACGCATTTATGTGTCTATTTTCATCTCTATTGTATATATTATTAGTACCCATTTTTATACTTATTATGGTGTTTTATGTCTTTGTAGGTATTTTTAGAGAAATAAGCTCTTGCGACGAAATTGGCTCTTAAAGTGGTGCTTTACACCCCAGGATAGAGTACTAAAGGCACCCCAG
>JAJJMB010011049.1:134588-224977 GCA_023531105.1 Papaver atlanticum
ATTCATTTCAATTAAATCACAGAATCTCATCAAACAGAGGGTGTATTATTCTCGGAATATATTTTTGAAATATTTTGAAAGACACTCATTGATTGGAAGATATATTATCCTGGGATGTTATTCTGCATTGACTAAGGGATATTTGAAGTGTAAAGAGATAAACAGAACATTTCTTATCACGCAGAGAAAGAAAATAAGAAATTATAACCGAGAATAATATTTCTTTACTGTGAAGATTGTTAGGAGTAATTAGAGAGATTTGGAGGAGCTTCTGGGTTATAAATAGCTTCTGGGATGTAGAGGAAAGGAGTAGAGAGAATTGGGAGCAGTTGGGAGCAGCACAGAATCGAAAAATCGAAGTTGCAGGAAAAACATTTTTTCTGCTGGTGAAGAAGGTACGAAGAACATAAGACCCTTAAAGACCGTCGTTCTTCAACAGTGCCAGTGACGGTATTCCTTTATCGTTTTCTGTAACAATTGATTTTGTAACAAATATAAGTGTTACAGAACCCGATTTTATTCATTTTTCTCCCATTTCATCATTTGTGAACCATTTTTGAGCATTAATAAAGATGAATTTTGAGCATGTTTCCATGATAATGATGAGCTAATTCTTGCGTAATCAAGGCATGGAGGAAGCTATTTATGCATGAATAATTGGTAATCATTCTATTTTTCTCTAATTTGTATTTTATAATTCACTCAATCACTACTTTGTAGAATTTTAATTGTTTGCATAATTTTTCCTAATTAGTTGTGATTCAATTAGATAGGTTATGCTTTGGTTAGATAATCTATGCTTAAGGGATACAATTAATGTTTGAGAATATGCTTGATAATTTGTGAATTAATAAAAAGAGATTTTAAAAATAATTAGAGTTTTGGAATTTTTATCATCATTTATTCATGTGTAATAGTGGAATCTAGTGTCTTGGTTATTTTCACTCTAAAAAAAACAAATTTGGATTAAAATTTTCTCTACTTTTAGTTTAAATAAATCTAAATTCAATTGCTTTCACAAGTCTTACGAACCTCATTCTTACCACTATCTAAAATTACATCACATCCATCGAATGAAGACGAATAACTACTCAAGGGAACTTGTGGAACTTCATCAACAAAAGGTACGTGGAGATTTGAACTCATCTATCACTCAAAAGTCTATCTACTTTATCTCCTATTTGAGACAAAAATTCGTATTGCTATATAGACTTCAATTATACACATTTGGTATTTCAAGCCGAGTTTATCTCGCTAATCTATTTCTTGAAATATGTGTTGGTAAGCTTTCGCTTTAACCAAGTTCATCTTTTATTCTTGACGAAAGTCAAAAGATGATCATGTGAAAATCGCCTTGTAACATCTTACATGATTTGTGTGAGACGGTCATTTGATGTAGACTCAGAATGTTTCGTATTGATCATTCGATCACTTGAAAATTGCTTTGAAGCTAATAGTTTGTGTGAGATAGCTATTTTCGTCTTTCAAGAATGTTTCAATGATTGAAATGAGGGTTTAGAACATGTAACCATGATTGGATATAAACACATTGTGTATTCACATTTGTGTAAAGTCCAAAACCGGGAACCATGGTATGCGTACCTGTACGCGTACTGGTTGGTTGTTGGAAGTCCGGGAACTAAGTATGCGTACCCGTATGCGTACTGGCGAAAGTTCAAGTTCCGTGAATTTCTGCTGGAGTTTGGAAGTGTAAAATGGTATGCGTACCCGTACACGTACTGGCATAACCAAACTCAGTCCGGCTACTTAGGTATGCGTACCCGTTTGCATACTTAAGTAGGTTATGTTCTAAAATCAGTTTGTTCATGAACTAATACATTTATATAATAAGGAATGCAATCTTTTGCAAACCATGGCTATAATGTTCATGAAATGATTCGAGTGAATCAAAATCGATTTTGCTTCAATTGTGTCTTGTATACTTCTATGAGAATGTTAAAAAATGAACAACTCTCTAACTAGTTTCATTTTAGTCATTTGAACTAGTTATTATAAAGATGAATAAGGTTGATATGAAAGTGCTCATATGGCTAACCATTGGTTAACTATTGTTGAACCAACTAAGTGTACACGTTTAGGTACGGTTACCTTTATCTAAATGATGGTACATTTCATTTGTGTATAAAAAGCTAAGTTCGATCTAATGGTTGAAAGATATTAGCTTGAATCTAATCAGGTTTTCATCTAACGATGAATATTGAATGCTTTGTTACCAAGGTAACATTGATTGCAAACCCTGATTTGAAGACTATATAAAGGAGAACTCTAGCAACTAGGAAACCTAATCCCCACACCTCATGTGTGATACTAGTTGCGACTAGAGTCGATTCTCCTATAACCTTAGGTTTTTCAAGAAACCGTGTAGGTTAATGACTTAAAGACTTCATTGGGATTGTGAAGCAAAACCCAACTATTTCTCTGTAGTTGCGTGTTCTGATCTTGCTGTTTTCTATCATGATTGAGTACTATCTTCTTTAAGATTTGCTTGAGATTTATTCTCCGATAGGCAAGATTGAAAAGTAGTCATAAAACATTTTCGTCTCATCGTTTGTGATTCCAAAATATCTTGTTTCGTTTATCGATTAAGATTATTGTTAGATGATTGATAATACTAAGATGTTCTTTGGGAATATAAGTTTGGTTTATCAATTGGTTCTTGTTCACCTTGATTTATAAAAAGACGGAACAAAACTCATAGGTATATCTATGGGAGACAGATTTATCTATACAATAGACTTTTCTGTGTGAGACAAATTTGTTTATCAAGTCTTCGACTTTGGGTCGTAGCAACTCTTAGTTGTGGGTGAGATCAGCTAAGGGAATCAAGTCCGCAGAATCCGGCGTGGTTCAAGAGGCGTAAGGAACGCAACTGTACCTTGATCAGTGTGAGATTGATTAGGGTTTAACTACATTCAAGTCCGAAGTAAGCTTGGTAGTAGGCTAGTGTCTGTAGCGTCTTAATACAATGTGGTGTTCAAATCTGGACTACGTCCCAGGGTTTTTCAACATTTGCGGTTTCCTTGTTAACAAATTTTCTGGTGTCTGTGTTATTTCTTTTCCGCATTATATTTTGTTATATAATAGAAATATCACAGGTTGTGCGTAGTTCAATCAATTAGAGAATCCAACCTTTGGTTGTTGATTATATTGATTGACACTTGAACAATGGTCTTTGGTACCGTTCAAGTTGTTTCACATAATAATCAGACTCACAGATTTCTATCTGTTTGATTTGTTGATTACATTGTGAAACAGAGATACAACTCTTGGATATACTTTTCTTGAGATTGAGTCTGACTGTCTAGTTGATTCTCTCAAAAGTATATTGGGATTTGTCCATACAGATTGGTAAGAGAAATATTCGGTGTATTTGTTGGACCCGCTTTTTTAATTGGTATTAGAGCAAGCAAACACATTTAAGACCTCACAAGTCTGTGTTTGTAGCGATCTGACTATATGGACAGAAGTGCTATGTCAATAAATGCACCACCAGATCCAGGGAATTCAGAATTCTCTTCCATGACTAATTTAATAAAATCTATAGAAGAAATTCTATCTATACCTCCACCAGGTTTAAAATCCCTTGAAGTGTTTTCAGGGCTTGAAAAGAAACTTGAAAGCTTATCTCTTTATGTTGAGTTATACCTACAGAAAGAACAAGAATCTCCTGACAAGCTAAATCAAGTTATGATGAATAATACTTATGACGAGGTTGATATTGATTTACTAATTAGTGAGAGCAATGCTCATCCTCTGTGTAATCCACTTAGTTATAGCAAACTAAACAAATTACAAGAGGAGTTTAAATCTCAGTCATCTGATGGTATCACCGCAAAGCATAAATCAGTTCATTGTTCAATTCCTGATACACTTTATCAAGATAATAGTATTGCCCTCTCCTGTGAGAAAGTCAGAATATCTCTTTTTACTAAAAGAGTTTCTTTGTGCAGTACTGCACATTATCTGCAGAGACTGTGTTTTACAAGTTGGAAACGAAGAAATCAGGAACACAAATTATCTTGTGTTCTTTTTATGTTCGTTGAAAAACTTGTAAATACAATTTTTTGGGTTTCTCTCAATACTAGAAGCTGTAAGAGTTGTTGGAAAGAAACTCTCTCTTGGTGCCAGGGTGTGCAAAGTATCGTTCTTGTGAATCGCTGGATAAAGTGTTGTTGAGCTCTGCTCGATTCATTCTTTTTACATATTTCAACAGTAGTTCACAAAAACAAACGAGCCCTTACTTCACACGTGCAGTTCATGTACCCTGAACTCGTGTGAATAGATCTTGTTCCAGTTCAAACAAATCCGGTTCGGGTTCCGCCGTTTGTCACTTAAAAAGAGAAAGCTTTCTCTTCGTTCACTTCACCTCTCTTCTTCAGTTCGAGTACGCTAGAGAAACCCAACAGTTCATGTACTTATCTTTCTCCCCTCCCTCGTTTTGTAACTAATTCTTGATTTGTTTGCACATTTAAAATAAGAAGAAGATTTTGTACGTTGGGTCGTGAACCTTTTCCGCTTTCACCATTGGTTTGGAATTCCACCATTAACGTCAGTTCGTGTACCAAGTAAGTTTCTCAACTCTTCTTTGTGTATTAGTTTTCCACTATGAGTTCTAGGAAGAGGCCTAGTCGTGGAGAAAGTTCGGGGACTCAAAATCATGAAGATACCTTTTATGACCCAAGCCTAAGAATTAGCTTCGTTGACACTAAGGCTCGTGATTACTATGTAGAATATAGTACAAAGAAACCTATTATTGAAAGGATTTATAAACCCTCTGAACTTAGGGTAGATGGTCTTTCTAGGTTCTTTGAGAATCATGAATGGGGAATTATTCATCGTCCCATGGGAACGACCTATATTGAATTGACAGCCCAATTTTATGCAAACCTGTATGAGCCTGATACTGTAAACTGCACCTTCAAAACCATTATTGAAGGAAGAGTTCTTTTTGTGAACGACAAGTCATTGCTTAACTTATGGACTTGTCTTGTGATGGTGATTTTTTTTATTACCACCCCCTGAGCATTTGAGACCTTCTCCGGATGTGCTCTCAAACTTTCTTCTTGCAAAGAATGTCACCTGGTGTGGAGGTAAGATTGATGTTCATGATGTTGCATTGTTCCTCAAAGTTGCTGGAAAGTTACTGGTGGAAACCTTGATGCCCAACACAATTGATAGACAATTATGGACCAGACCTCTTGCATAACTGGTTTATTATGTTGTTGATGGGAGGAAGATTGACTTCTGTGGCCTTATTATTCGTCAGATGATAAGTGTCAGACAGATTTCGAAGAAGACTCATGGCTTTCCTTGTCTCATCTTAAGGATTTGCAGTCAATTTGGTATTATTGTTGTTGGAACCAATCTTGGAGGATCAAAGGTATTGACCATGAAAAGCATTGGAAAAATGTCCAGAGCTCCTGCAGCACCCAACTCTGAACTCATTCGTCTCCAGCAAGAAGTTGAGGTTTTGAAAGAACAGGTGGATTATGCCGAGACAGCCTATCCTGAACCAGGTGAGAAGTTTTATGAAATTGCTATGGATTATTATGAGATGAGTGATTAGTTTCTGTACTTGCGATCCTATTATTGTCTGTTGATCTTCTTATGTTAATTTTGTTAAAACTATTACTGTAATGGTTGTAATAACTTTTATGGTATTTTAGCGTTGAATGATCTTATCTTTCAATTAATTTTCTAAATGTGTTAAATCCATAAGAAGTACAGATAAATATGTCAAAAGTTAAGTCTTTCATATGTCATTATGCAAATATTGATAAAAGATTGAATGAACTTTTGAAAAACAAAAGTTAAGCCTATTGTGTCATTATGCAAATATTGATGGAAGATAGGATGAACTTTTGTTTACAAAGATTAAGTCTATTATATGTCTCTATGCAAATATTGATGAAAAATATAATGAATCTTTGAACATTCCGCAGTATTGGTTTTCATGATCAACATCCTTGTGTAAATACTGTAAGGCTCTGTAAGTTTTCTTATGTTGAGCATTTCCGATTAAATTAATCATGGCTTCGTTTGTGGTTAATTTAATTGAATATTTTGGATACAAATTCATATTTCTTGTGATTTGTCAATATCCAAAGAAATCCTTCTTTTCTTGTGAAAGTAAGGTCGCTCTTGTTGTTCTTTCAGGAATAACATTTTATGAGGGAGAGTTCTTATTTGAACTTGTGCTTAATTGTCATATCTTTGTGGGGAGTGCGGCTGTGGAATATTATAGGGGTTATCTTGTATCTTTATAAACTCCTTGATGAATGCATTTAGTTTCGGCTATATGATTGCATCTAAAAAAAGTTGATATGTGGTTCTCTTTTGGTAATGAAGTATCTCTATGGAAATTTCATTAGGATCCCACTAGTTTTCGTACCTTTGCTAATTTATATTGACAAAAAGGGGGAGAATTAATGTGTAGTTCACACTACAAATACATATGGTTTATGGTTTACGGATCATTATGTAAGGGGGAGTGGTTTTCATGTGAGATGAAGTATTGACTAAGGGGGAGTGATACATATCACCATAGTATTGTTGTCAAAGTTGTGATACAATTGAACTTTGATGTTGTGTAATAATACTATGACACTATATAACAATGATTGAGAGAAACTGTTTTCTCATTGTTATAGCTACGGATCTTCAACAACGATGATGCTGAGTTGAACACATTTAGAATCATTGGAGTACTTGGAAGTGACGAAGATTTCGAGTAATGTTAAAGAACCAAGGAGATCAAGCATTTGGATGAGAAGCTACAAAGTTTAATTATTTTGTATTCCACATGTATTGATAGTTTTGTTACTAAAATTGACAAAGGGGGAGATTGTTAGAGAACTTCTCGGTCGAACTCGCAAGCGTTGCTATCTCAAGCTTGTTTGTCAAGTTTAGTTGCCAAAACTATAAGTCTTGATTTCTAGTCTACTTATAACTAAGTCTCGGATTAGGATAGAAAGTGTAGTTTAGCTTTAGACTTCACGGGGTTCATCGAATGAAGAAGAAGAACTACTTAAGGGAACTTGTGGAACTTCATCAACAAAAGGTACGTGGAGACTTGAACTCATCTATCACTCAAAAGTCTATCTACTTTATCTCCTATTTGAGACAAAAATTCGTATTGCTATATAGACTTCAATTATACACATTTGGTATTTCAAGCCGAGTTTATCTCGCTAATCTATTTCTTGAAATATGTGTTGGTAAGCTTTCGCTTTAACCAAGTTCATCTTTTATTCTTGACGAAAGTCAAAAGATGATCATGTGAAAATCGCCTTGTAACATCTTACATGATTTGTGTGAGACGGTCATATGATGTAGACTCAGAATGTTTTGTATTGATCATTCGATCACTTGAAAATTGCTTTGAAGCTAATAGTTTGTGTGAGATAGCTATTTTCGTCTTTCAAGAATGTTTCAATGATTGAAATGAGGGTTTAGAACATGTAACCATGATTGGATATAAACATAGTGTGTATTCACATTTGTGTAAAGTCCAAAACCGGGAACCATGGTATGCGTACCCGTACGCAGACTGGTTAGTTGTTGGAAGTTCGGGAGCTAAGTATGTGTACCCGTACGCGTACTGGTGGAAGTTCAAGTTCCATGAATTTCTGCTAGAGTTTGGAAGTGTAAAATGGTATGCGTACCCGTACGCGTACTGGCATAACCAAACTCAGTCCGACTACATAGGTATGCGTACCCATTTTCATACTTAAGTAGGTTATGTTCTAAAATCGGTTTGTTCATGAATTAATATATTTACATAATAAGGAATGCAATCTTTTGCAAACCGTGGCTATAATGTTCATGAAATGATTCAAGTGAATCAAAATTGATTTTGCTATAATTGTGTCTTGTATACTTTTATGAGAATATAAACAATTGAACAACTCTCTCACTAGTTTCATTTGAGTCATTTGAACTAGTTATGATAAAGATGAATAAGGTTGATATGAAAGTGCTCATATGGCTAACCATTGGTAAACTATTGTTGAACCAACTAAGTGTACACGTTTAGGTACAGTTACCTTTATCTAAATGATGGTACATTTCATTTGTGTATAACAAGCTAAGTTCAATCTAACGGTTGAAAGATATTAGCTTGAATCTAATCAGGTTTTCATCTAACGATGAATATTGAATGCTTTGTTACCAAGGTAACATTGATTGCAAACCATGATTTGAAGACTATATAAAGGAGAACTCTAGAAAAAGGGAAACCTAATCCCCACACATCCTGTGTGATACTAGTTGCGACTAGAGTCGATTCTCCTTTAACCTTAGGTTTTTCACGAAACCCTGTAGGTTAACGACTTAAATACTTCATTAGGATTGTGAAGCCAGACCCAACTATTTCTTTGTAGTTGCGTGTTCTGATCTTGCTGTTTTCTATCGTGATTGAGTACCATCTTCTTTAAGATTTGCTCGAGATTTATTCTCCGATAGGAAAGATTGAAAAGTAGCCACAAACATCTTCGTCTCATCGTTTGTGATTCCACAATATCTTGTTTCGTTAATTGATTAATATTATTGTGAGGTGATTGATAATACGAGGATATTCTTCGGGAATATAAGTCCGGTTTATCAATTGGTTCCTGTTCACCTTGATTTATCAAAAGAAGGAACAAAACTCATAGGTATATCTGTGGGAGACATATTTATCTATACAATAGACTTTTCTGTGTGAGAAAGATTTGTTTATCAAGTCTTCGATTTTGGGTCATAGCAACTCTTAGTTGTGGGTGAGATCATCTAAGGGAATCAAGTCCGCAGAATCCGGCGTGGTTCAAGAGGCGTAAGGAGCGCAATTGTACCTTGATCAGTGTGAGATTGATTAGGGTTCAACTACATTCCAGTCCGAAGTTAGCTTGGTAGTAGGATAGTGTCTGTAGCGGCTTAATACAGTGTGGTGTTCAAATATGGACTAGGTCCCAGGGTTAGTCTGCATTTCCGGTTTCCTCGTTAACAAATTTTCTGGTGTCTGTGTTATTTCTTTTCCGCATTATATTTTGTTATATAATAGAAATATCACAGGTTGTGCGTAGTTCAATCAATTAGAGAATCCAACCTTTGGTTGTTGATTATGTTGATTGACACTTAAACATTGGTCTTTGGTACCGTTCAAGTAGTTTCACATAATAATCAGACTAACGGATTTCTATCTGTTTGATTTGCTGATTACATTGTGAAACAGAGATACAACTCTTGGATATACTTTTCTTGAGATTGAGTCTGACTTTCTAGTTGATTCTCTCGAAAGTATATTAGAGTTTGTCCATACAGATTGCTAAGCGAAATATTGGGTGTGTTTTTTAGACCCCCGCCTTTTCAATTTGTGCTTGGAGAAGTATGATCCATCAAGTAACACTTCTAAGAGAATGGACAGTTGATGCAGTTGGTCATGAGGACGTTGCTCCTAATACCATTGTTGATATTGAGATCACGACTAATTTTGCTTCAAATATCTTTGTTGGTATTGAGATCATGGCTGGAGTTGGTCCAGATACCAAAAAGATAAGAATCATGATTATCGGCATAGTCTTTGATCCTCCATCCAATGAGCCTTTATATTTACGAACTAATTGGTGAGTTGAGCACCCCTGAGATGAGGGTGTACTGGGAATTCAATCCAAATTCTCCTGAACAATATGACTTTACTTTGAAGTGGCTTTGTCAGGGAGTCGATGTTGTTGTGGCACATAGCAGCAGCAGTCTCCATTCTGGGTGTGACCGGTGAGGAGAAGAAGTTCCTTAGTCATGAAAGGTTTGTGATGTAGAGAGGTTCCGTTGATGATGTTTCATGGCATCACATCAGGTTGCAATGATTTTATATGTTGAACAAATTTATTGAAATTGTTCCGATCTTTTCAACAAGATCAAGTCCCCAAGTGCATCCAAGAGGTGTTCATCTGTTCAGCAAAAGATATATGTTGAAAGAGTTTCTGCTATCCATGGAAGAATGATGTTGCATATGCTTCAGAAGTCTTGTCATGGAGATAGTGAAGACTTAACGATTGTAGTTCAGTTACACTTTGACTGTCTTGGTATTGAATCAATGTGTCATCGTGTAGATATTTGTGCTGAAGCTAGAGGTGCCATTATCGAAGGTGTACTCTTTGATTGGGAGTACAATTTGAAGGTTTCTGAAGAATA
Organism: Papaver atlanticum; assembly: GCA_023531105.1. NCBI lineage: Eukaryota > Viridiplantae > Streptophyta > Magnoliopsida > Ranunculales > Papaveraceae > Papaver > Papaver atlanticum. Next base: position 144,780 of record JAJJMB010011049.1, read on the forward strand.
TAACACTCAGACATAAGAGGTTTTTGACTTTCGATTGGCTTTGGAGAAGTAGGTGATTGACAGTTGTAGGGATTTTTCTTTTGGTTTGATAGATTCAATTACTTAGCGCAAGTATTGCATATATTTTGGAGGAATTGAGAATAACGGATAAGTTAAGAAAACTATAAATGCTTCAAACCTTAGATGCTTGAGCGTTGAAGCATCACATCCCTCAAGCGTCGAATTTCTTAGGCTTGATCGCCTCGGCTCCGAGTATCTTATGTTGATTCGGCATTCCTTTCGTTGCGGTAGTGGAATTCAACACTTGTGCATACATCAGAGCTTTCTGATTTTGTGGCGCACATGGACACTCCTATAAGACTATGGAGAAACGCTCAAAGTGTTCTTTGCCATGCTTGGACATCATCTCAGTAGTGATCATCCCAGTGTGATGCACGATTCAAAGAGGTGTCATATTCAACCACTTGGTATTAATGTGGTGAAGCTACCATTCATAACGTCTTGCAACAGCAGAGTTGCTAAAAGCATTGAGTCACATGCTATGATAGCATGTGAGGAAATAAATGACATAGACATGGGAGGAATGAGACTTGCCTGAGTGCGTAACCTCTTGATGAATGTCTATGCATCTTTTGCATGTTCTTGCTTCAACTTCGTTCGAAATTCCTCCAAGTGCCCTGATGATGGAATGTCCACCAAATCTTCTATGAAAAATCGGGGGTCTAACAACCTCACCCAATATTTCGTTTAGCAATCTGTATGGACAACTTGAACGGTACCAAAGACCAATGTTCAAGTGTCAATCAATTTATATCAACAACCAAAGGTTGGATTATCTAATTGATTGAACTATGCACAACTTGTGATATTTCAATTATATAAACAAATATAATGCGGAAAAGAAATAACACAGATACCAGAAATTTTGTTAATGAGGAAACCGCAAATGCAGAAAACCCCCGGGACCTAGTCCAGATTTGAACACCAAACTGTATTAAGCCGCTACAGACACTAGCCTACTCCAAGTTAACTTCGGAATGGAATATAGTTGATCCCTAACCAATCTCACACTGATCAAGGTACATTTGCGTTCCTTACTCCTCTGAATCCCAGTAGGACTCTGCGCACTTGATTCCCTTAGCTGATCTCACCCAAAACTAAGAGTTGCTACGACCCAAAGTCGAAGACTTGATAAACCAATATGTCTCGCACTGAAAAGTCTATTGAATAGATAAATCTGTCTCCCACAGAAATACCAAAGAGTTTTTTTCCGTCTTTTGATAAATCAAGGTGAACAGGAACCAATTGATACACCGGACTTATATTCCCAAAGAACAACCTAGTAATATCAATCACCTAACAATAATCTTAATCGTATGGTAGCGAAACAAGATATTGTGGAATCACAAACGATGAGACGAAGATGTTTGTGAATACTTTTTATCTTGCCTATCGGAGATTAAATCTCGAGCAAATCTTAGAGAAGATAGTACTCAATCACGATAAAAAACAATCAGATCAGAACACGCTACTACAGAGAAATGGTTGGGTCTAGCTTCACAATCCCAATGAATTCTTTAAGTCGTTAACCTACAGGGTTTTAGAGAAAACCTAAGGTTAAAGGAGAATCGACTCTAGTCGCAACTATTATCACACAGGAAGTGTGGGGATTAGGTTTCCCAGTTGCTAGAGTTTTCCCTTATATAGTCTTCAAATCAGGGTTTGCAATCAATGTTACCTTGGTAACAAAGCATTCAATATTCACCGTTAGATGAAAACCTGATTAGACTCGAGCTAATATCTTTCCACCATTAGATCGAACTTATCTTGTTACACACAAATGAAAAGTGACATCATTTAGATATGGGTAACCGTACCTAAACGTTTACACCTTGTTGGTTCAACAATAGTTAACCGAAGTTAGCCATATGAACACTTTCATATCAACCTTATTCATCTTAACCATAACTATTTCAAATGACTCAAATGAAACTAGTTCTAGAGTTGTTCAATTGTTTATATTCTCATAGAAGTATACAAGACACAATTGAAGCAAAATCGATTTTGATTTACTCGAATCGATTCATGAACATTATAGCCACGGTTTTCAAAAGATTGCATTCCTTAATATATAAATGTATTAGTTCATGAACAAACCGATTTTAGAACATAACCTACTCAAGTATGCAAACGGGTACGCATACATAAGTAGCCGGACTAAGTTTGGGTTCGCCAGTATGCGAATGGGTATGCATACCTTCCAAACTCAGTTGAATTTCCGGAACTTGAAGCTCACGCCAGTATGCATACCGGTATGCATACTAAATTCCCGGACTTCCATAAACCAATCAGTATGCATACGGGTATGCATACCATGGTTTCCGGACTTGGAATAACTTGCAACAGTTAGCATACAAGTACGCATACTGTGTTATATCCAATCATGGTTATTTGTTCCAAACTCCCATTTCAATCATTGAAACATTCTCGAAAGACGACAATAGCTGTCTCACACAAACTATTAGCTTCAAAGCAATTTTCAAGTGATCGAATGATCAATACGAAACATTCCGAGTCTACATCAAATGACTGTCTCACACATATCATGTAAGATGTTACCGGGCGATTTTCACCTGATCATCTTTTGACTTTCGTCAAGAATATAAGATAAACTTGGTTAAAGCGAAAGCTTACCAACACATATTTCGAGAAATATGTAAGCGAGTTAAACTTAGCTTAAAATATCAAATGTGTATAATCGAAGTCTATATAATTATACGACTTTTGTATCAAATAGGAGATAGAGTAGATAGACTTTTGAGTGATAGATGAGTTCAAGTCTCCACATACCTTTTTTTTTTAAGTTCCACAAGCTCCCCTTAGTAGTTCTTCATCTTCAATTGATGAACATTGTAAATTATAGTGCCCAACTACACTTCCTATCCTAGTCTGAGACTTAGCTATAAGTAGACTAGAAATCAAGACTTATAGTTTTGGCAACTAAACTTGACAACAAGATTGAGATAGCAACGCTTGCGAGTTCGAGCAAGCAGTGCTCTAACAATCTCCCCCTTTGTTAATTTTAGTGACAAAACTATCAATACATATGGATTACAAAATAAATAAACTTTGTAGCTTCTCATCCAAATGCTAGATTTCCTTGGTTCTTCAACATTACTCGAAATCTTCGTCACTTCCAAGTACTCCAGTGATTCTGAACGTGTTCAACTCAGCATCATAGTTGGTTAAGATCCGTAGCTATAACAATGAGAAAACAGTAGCTCTCAATCATTGTTATACAGGCTCATAGTATCATTACACAACATCAAAGTCCAATTGTATCACAACTTTAATAACAATACTATGGTGATATGTATCACTCCCCCTTAGTCAATACTTCATCTCACATGAAAACCACTCCGCCTTACATAATGATCTGTAAACCATATGTATTTGTAGCGTGAACTACACATTAATTCTCCCCCTTTTTGTCAATATAAATTGGCAAAGGTACGAAAATTAGTTGGATCATAATGAAATTCTCATAGAGATATTTCATTATCAAAAAATAATAATCATAGAGATACTTCATGACTAAAAGAGAAAACATATCAACTTTGGTTCGATGATTTCACATAGTCAAAACTTAGTGTATTCATCAAGGAGTTTCTAAAGATACAAGATAACTCCTTCAATATTCCACAGCCGCACTCCCCACAAAGATTTGGCAATTAAGCACAAGTTCAATTAAGAACTCTCCCCCGTAAAATGTTATTCCCGAAAGAACAACAAGAGCGACCTTACTTTTACAAGAAAAGAAGGATTTCTTTGGACATTAACAAATTACATGAGAAATGAATTTGTATCCAGAAAACTCAATTAAATTAACCACAAGAAAACCCATGATTAATTTAATCGAAAATGCTCAACATAAGAGAACTTACGGAGCCGCACAGTACTTTCACATAGAAGTGGATCTGGGAAAGATCAATACTGCGGAATATTCAAAGATTCATTCTATTTTTTATCAATATTTGCATAAAGACATATAATAGACTTAATCTTTGCAATCAAAAGTTCATCCTATCTTCCATCAATATTTGCATAAGACATAATAGGCTTAACTTTTGACATATATGGGACAATCATAGTTCACGGACGCAAACACACATATCCCATAATAGTTTTTGCAATATATAAAACCAATAAAGATTAATACTGCAAAATCATCTTCCAAATAAACTTAAGAATTTAAATAAATAGATCTAAAAACATTGCAAGATGAAAAACGTTGGAAATAGCTATATGTACTCACAATAATTGCTATTCCAAACCCTAGTTATCCTTCTTAAAACACAAGAATAAATTCTCATAAGAAGTTTCCTAGACATTAATACTTTTGAAAAATTCTTTATCGTCCCCGAACTCCTTGTCATCAACAGCCATTGGAACATAAGGTTCATGAAAATAGGAGTCAATTTCAACAAACCTTCTTGACTGATGCCGAACCAGGGCCTTCTGAATTTCAAGAGTTCTAAAAACAATAGCCTTTATTTGTTGTATCTCCTTTCTTGTTTCCTTCAATTCTTCAAGAATACCAGAAAACTTCTGAAGATTTGATGGTACATCCCTTGGTTTCCTCACATTCCTTTTTTTCTTTTCAAGGAAGAGGGTAGCGGAGATTTATCTTTTTCCTTCATGATTGATGGCTTGACAATCATATTAACCTCTTTTCCATCAGAAGTCATAATGCTTGGAGTCTCCATACAAGTATGGGTTTGTGAGAGAAATTCACAAAACAACCTCTACAAGCAAACTTGTGATAAAAAGAGTTTTTCAGGGAAGGAAAAAGGAATGTAGGGTAACAGAACCTTTATACAAAGTAAGCAGATTCATGCATGCACAACTCACAACCCTAAAGAAGGCATAATTGTCGACTTTACCCCTCTTTTAATGAACAAACATGGAAACCTATTTTCAATACCAATCTAGGATATGAAAAGATCAACCGAAAAAAAAAAAAAAAATATTTTGTTTTTCTTAAGACCTGTAAGTGCTTAACTCTTGTCTCTTTAGGATAAGGCACTTGAGACAAGATGCACAACCAACACAATTAAGTTGTGTTGGGATGAACAATAATCTGTCCACCATGAACCTTTTGGAAAGAGTTCCTAAAATTCTCTTTCTAAGAATGTTTAGACCGTGTTCTTTTCTGAAGTGGTCTAATTTTTTCTTTAGAAATTAACTTCTTCGGAGAAGAGTTGAGTTTACAAACCTCAGACGACTTCTGAACAAGTTTAAGCTTGTTTGCTAATCGATTTGCTCTCCGTTGAAGTTTATTGACATATCTTATTTTATGTTTGTACTTGTAACACTTAGAGAGTTCATGACCCGTAAAAGTACAATAAGAACATGTCAATGTGGAGGACGGTTCAAACACCATAGCGAAGCAAGCTGCTAGAAAAATTATGGTACCTGAAACATTAGAAAAAGGATTTCCAATAGATAGAGAAAAATCCATTTTATCCTCCAAAATAGTTGAAGAAGTTTCTCCAGGAAACATATCAAGATTGATGTGAGTATTGCTACAATTATCAAAATCAATATTTTCAGCAAGGAGCGCAACACTTGATTTTTCATCTTCATTTGAATCATATGATCAGACATTTCATCAAGAGTTGCAGCAAAACCTTTGTTCCAAGTATATTTTCTACGATTTGGACACTAATTGGCAAAATGACCAAAACCTTTACACTTGAAGCACTGAGGCATATCCTAATCATCAGTACCGATTGTATCCCTGTTTTTAGGAGGAACACAGTAATGAGGTTTAACTGATAATCTAGGCTTATCTCTGACGAACCGTTTACTTCTCTTTAAAAGAAGATCTCTAAAATGTCTTGTGATCAGAGAAACTGAGTTATCAAGATCTTTATCTAATGAATCAGTCTCACTAGGATCATCCACAGAGTTGCCAACACATTTACTTTTGTCAAGAAATTTTGTGTTCTTTTGTGCTTTGAAAGCAATATTCTTTCCTGATTTGGATGTATGCTCATGATCAAAGATCTTTAACTTCCCAACCAGAGTATTTCTTGATAAAGTATTAAGGTTATTTCCTTCAACGATGGCATGTTTCTTAGAATCGTATTTGGCTGGCAATGATTTTAGAATTTCATCATAATGTCCTTTTCAGGAATAGTCTTACCCAATGCAAAAGATGCATTAACAATTTCAGACACTTTGTAATTAAACTCATCAAATGAATCTTCATTAGCCATACGAAGGTTTTCCCAATCAGAATTTTTGAAGCCTAGCTTCCTTTTCAGAGGTATTCCCTTCGAATACAGTTTCTAAGATATCCCACGCATCTTTAGACCGAGTGCACGTAGTCGCATGGTGCTGAAGATCTGGGGTAATGGCATGAATGATAGCATTTAAACTGTCATAATTTTTCTTTGCAGCGAGAATCTCGTTAGGTTCATATCTACCAATATCCTTTGCAATGGAAACACCGTCTACTGTAACCATTAGAGGATCATAGCCATTAACAACAAAAACCCATGATTGAAAATCAAGCGCTTGAAGAAAGGCATGCATAGCAATTTTCCATCATAAATAATTTGAGCCATCGAAGACTGGTGGTACGTTTACTGGGATAATACTTTTATCCATAGAGTCATATCTATACAAACACAGACTTATAAGGTCTTAAACATGTTTTCCTGCTCTGATACCAATTGAATAAGCGGGGGTCTAACAACCTCACCCAATATTTCTTTTAGCAATATGTATACACAAACTCCAATATAATTCCAAGAGAATCAACTAGACAGTCAGACTCAATCAATAGAAATATACCAAAGAGTTGTATCTATGTTTCACAATGTAATCAGCAAAACAAACAGATAGAAATCCGCGAGCCTGATTATTATGTGAAACAACTTGAACGGTACCAAAGACCAATGTTCAAGTGTCAATCAATTTATATCAACAACCAAAGGTTGGATTATCTAATTGATTGAACTACGCACAACCTGTGATATTTAAATTATATAAACAAATATAATGCGGAAAAGAAATAACACAGACGCCAGAAATTTTGTTAACGAGGAAACCGCAAATGCATAAAAATACCGGGACCTAGTCCAGATTTGAAAACCACCCTGTATTAAGCCTCTATAGACACTAGCCTACTCCAAGTTAACTTAAGACTGGAATGTAGTTGAGCCCTAACCAATCTCACACTTATCAAGGTACAGTCGCGTTCCTTACGCCTCTGAATCCCAGCAGGACTCTACTCACTTGATTCCCTTAGCTGATCTCACCCACAACTAAAAATTGCTACGACCAAAAGTTTAAGACTTGATAAACCAATTTGTCTCACACAGAAAAGTATATTGAATAGATAAATCTATCTCCCATAGAAATACCTAAGAGTTTTTGTTCTGTCTTTTGATAAATCAAGGTGGACAGGAACTAATTGATACAATGGACTTATATTCCCGAAAAACAGCCTAGTAATATCAATCACCTCACCATAATCTTAATCGTATGGTAGCAAAACAAGATATTGTGGAATCACAAACGATGAGACGAAGATGTTTGTGACTACTTTTTATCTTGCCTATCAGAGATTAAATATCGAGCAAATATTAGAGAAGATAGTACTCAATCACGATAGAAAACAACAAGATCAGAACACGCAACTACATAGAAATAGTTGGGTATGGCTTCACAATCCCAATTAAGTCTTTAAGTCGTTAACCTACAGGGTTTTGGAGAAAACCTAAGGTTAAAGGAGAATCGACTCTAGTCGCAACTAGTATCACACAGGAGTTGTGGGGATTAGGTTTCCCAGTTGCTAGAATTCCCCTTATATAGTCTTCAAATCAGGGTTTGCAATCAATGTTACCTTGGTAACAAAGCATTCAATATTCACCGTTAGATGAAAACTTGATTAGACTCAAGCTAATATCTTTCAACCTTTTGATCAAACTTAGGTTGTTACACAGAAATGAAAAGTGACTTCATTTAGATATGGGTAACCGTACCTAAATGTGTACACCTTGTTGGCTCAACAATAGTTAACCGAAGTTAGCCATATGAACACCTTCATATCAAACTTATTCATCTTAACCATAACTAATTCAAATGACTCAAATGAAACTAGTTCTAGAGTTGTTCAATTGTTTATATTCTCATAGAAGTATACAAGATACAATTGAAGAAAAATTCGATTTTGATTCACTCGAATCTATTCATGAACATTATAGCCACGGTTTGCAAAAGATTGCATTCCTTAATATATAAATGTATTAGTTCATGAACAAACCGATTTAGAACATAACCTATTCAAGTATGCAAACGGGTACGCATACCTAAGTGGTCGGACTAAGTTTGGGTTCGCCAGTATGCGAATGGGTACGCATACCTTTCAAACTCAGTTGAATTTCCAAAACTTGAAGCTCATGCCAGTACGCATACCGGTATGCATACTAAGATCCCGGACTTCCATAAACCAATCAGTACGCATATGGGTATGCATACCATGGTTTCCGTACTTGGAATAACTTGCAATAGTTAGCATACAAGTATGCATATTGTGCTATATCCAATCATGGTTATTTGTTCTAAACTCCCATTTCAATCATTGAAACATTCTCGGAAGACGATAGTAGTTGTCTCACACAAACTATTAGCTTCAAAGCAATTTCCAAGTGATCGAATGATCAATACGAAACCTTCCGAGTTTACATCAAATGACTGTCTCACACAAATCATGTAAGATGTTACCAGGAAATTTTCACATGATCATCTTTTGAATTCGTCAAGAATATAAGATAAACTTGGTTAAAGAGAAAGCTTACCAACACATATTTTGAGATATATGTAAGCGAGTTAAACTCAACTCGAAATATCAAATGTGTATAATCGAAGTCTATATAGCTATACGACTTTTATCTCAAATAGGAGATAGATTAGATAGACTTTTGAGTGATATATGAGTTCAAGTCTCCACATACCTTTTTTTGAAGAAGTTCCACAAGCTCCCCTTAGTAGTTCTTCGTCTTTAATTGGTGAACGCCGTGAAGTCTAATGCTCCACTACACTTTCTATCCTAATCCGAGACTTAGCTATAAGTAGACTAGAAATCAAGACTTATAGTTTTGGAAACTAAACTTGACAATAAGCTTGAGATAGCAACGGTTGCGAGTTCGACCGAGTAGTGCTCTAACATTCTGGATTGGAACTTTTTTCGTTGGAGAGATGTGCAACCAAGGGCGCATTGTCAGTAGCCATCTTTTCAGCATGGATCCACGCTCGTCCGAGGATCATGTCATATTCTGGATCTTCCTTGATTATGTGAAGCTTGGTTTCAGTCCAGGTTGAGCTTATTCTCATATTTAGATGATGTATCCATTAGGATCTCTGTGTGCGCCTTCATGATCTATGATATAGATGGGAGCATGAATAGTTTCTTGTCGATTGATGTCTGCTTCTCTGAAGGTTTTTAGTGGAATGATGTTGATGGCGGTGCCAGCATCAATCAACTCTTCCGAATTCATTTCCTTTGAGATGGATTGTGGTAAGTAGTCCCCGGTTGTGCATTTCCTTTTCTGTAGTTGGAGGTTCAGGGAGTATTTCCGGGATGGACAGTCGTCTAACACGATGTGATTTAGTTCTGCGAACATGTATTTTCTTTGTGCCTTTGACAGAGAGCAATTCACATATATGTTTGACCAAGGATTGAACTGCTTCGTCGACAGGATGTTCAGAGAGAGTGAAAGTCCTGATTTGGAGAGGATGTTCGACTTTTGCCGTCTTTGCTCTTTCCAGTAAAGCGGGTACGGTAGTTGCTGATCTCTTGGCCGCTTCATAAAGTTCTGAGAAAGTCTGGAATCTGAGATTTTCCAGTAGAGATCTGTAGACCAGATCATTCCATTGATGTACATATCTACAAGTTGTTTCTCTATGACGTTAGGATCATGACAATCAAAAGCTTGGACTCTGAACCTTTTCACGTAATCGTTGGGATGTTCATTGTTTCTCTGAAACATCATTCCTAGATTGAAGAGAGTAACTTGTTCCGAAACGAAGAAGTATTTTTGGTAGAAAGCATTATTCATTTCTCCCCAACTGGCGATGCTTCCTAGCGCGATGTTATTGTACCAGGTATATGCTCTGCCTGTCAGGGACTTTGAAAATTCCTTCAGACGGGGAACATGGTTACGCTCATGTTTGCCCAATGATTCCAAAAATCGGGAAACATGTTCTCAAGCATTGCCTGTTCCATCATAAAGTGTGAACGTTGGAGAAGTATAACCCTTCGGAAGAGGAACTCTCTATATAACAGAAGGATATGAAGGTTGGTGACAATGGATAGATGATGTCTTGTATTTTCCACGATCCTCCAGAAAATGCTCCAAATCCTCACGAGTGATGAAACTTGCTGGTTCCTTTGTCGGTGGGTTATCTGCAGCATTGCGTACTTCATCATCTTCCAGGATGTGGATTGGGGAGGTTTCAGGATCACTAGTTGAGGATGTTCCCTTGGCTTTTCCTTTCTCGGACTAGCGACAACTTGTCTGTGAGTGTCTTGAGGTAAGCACATAAATTTTTATGCGTTGCAGTCATATATTTCTGATTATTGGCGAGAACTTCCTGAACCTTCATTAGATCAGCTATGGTAGGAGGATCTTGTCTGATTTCTTCAAAATCTTGGCCGAAGAGAGGATTGTTTCCTATATTGATGTTGGTTTCAGCATGGGCACCGGTATTGTTGGTTTGAGGGGTAGTATCGGTAGCGTTGTCGTTGGAAATGGGAAGAGTGACTGGAGTACCACCATTGTTGCTAGTGCTAGCAATGTTTGAGTTAGGGTTAGGATTTGTAAATGAGCCTGACCTAAGATCAACCATCTTTGACGAGTTGGGATTGCAACCGAGAGATGAATCTCCCACTGTGGTCGGCAATCTGTTGATAGGAGAAAACAATTTGCTGGTTTTTTATGAAAGTGAAGAGACGACCGTGCGGGCGAGGACTCCTCGACCGAGCAAATTGCTTAAACCTTTTTCAAACAGATGCACTGCACGAGAGTTCTTTGAGTTCGAGAGATAAATCTGTAGAACTCCGTCCTAAACCAAGACAATGGCCCTTCTAGAGTGAATTCGGTCACAAAGAGGGATGAGGGTCGATATGTAAGAGGGAAGCTGAAAAGTGTGTGAGATCAATGATGATTGAGGATTGTGGATGTGTTTGGAGATATCTGCAAGTGAACTATTGAGTTCGGGTAAGTTATGATTGATTGATTGAATTCTTCTATGTTGAGAGTTCTTGTTCAGATGAGAATTCTTGTGATAATTCTCGTATATCTGAAATTATTGTTTCAATCATGAATTCAAAGACTTATTTTATATTGCAAGAATAGTAGGCACATTGATCCCAGTAAGTGTGATGATTGCTGGAGTGAAAGAGTAGGAAAGTAGGAAATCGTGGTTAAACCAGTTCCACGTCGCGTGGAGACTTGGTTGATTGCCTACCCACTACTTTGATAACTCCCTCAACTGCTTGCACGACTTACTCACATTTCTCATCGTGGGTGTACACACGTTCCGTAGGCCTCCAGACCAAAACCCTAATAAATATCTCCCCATGTGACGTGATTGATGTCTCATGAATGTTGAGTCTGTAAGGAAGACGTGTATTTAATTAGTCAGTTGTTGACTTGAATAGACGATGAATCTTAGCCTTGATGAGTCGAGCATAATGAACGAATATGGTATGCTCTGAGACTCATGGATTGAGCATAAGGTATTTGTTGAGACAGAATAATGGAAAGACGTTGAGTCTTGATAAATTTTGATATATCATTTAACCAGTCGAGGTAATAATGATATTTTGATCCGATGAGATTGCTTGATCAAGGATTTATTTTGATATGTCGATTATTCGACAGTAAATCAAAGATATTGTAGAATGTTTATTTCTGATCTAATATATCCTAAATGGTCGAATGATAGGAATCAGAAATATTGGATGGTCGTCCGTTCGAACCATGTTGCGCAGTCGATAAAAATGTTAGTAGTAGGACCAAACATTAAATTAGAATATTTATTGCTAGATCAAGAGAATTCTCGAATGGTGATAGTTGAATCAACATGAGGAATACTGCTCGATCGAGAAATCGATAGTTGAATCAATGAGTTCTGAACCCAGTTGATCGTGTATTTTGCTAACTTAATGTTTTGGGGTAAAAACTGATTCTGCTGGAAATGGTAAATTTGGGTATGCCACCGAGAAACGAATCTAAACCCTAAATAAATATACTGCACAAGAGTACTTTAGATTTGAGAGATCAATCTGTACAATTCTGGCCTAAACCAGGAAATGGCCGTTCCAGTCTTGCTTCGGTCATAAAATAAAGGAGAAGGGTTGATCTTAGGGAGGGAAGCGAAGAAGGTGTTGAGATCAGAATGGTTAACTCTGAAGGTGTGGTTATTTTATGACTTGTATCATAATATGGAACTTGCTTGCGGAATGTAAGCTATCAGTTCTTTTTTATTTTTTCTTGATACTTGTGTTGGTAACCCTTGTTGGTTGAAATAGGTTGAAACCTATTTATACAAGTCATAGTTGAACGCACCCTGGTCTCATAGGAAGTGGAAGTAGTTGAGTGATGGAGAAGTGGGGATCGTGTAAAATGTTTAAAACCACGTCCCTACTATGAGGGGAAGAACGGTCGGTTACACCCACTACTTCTCTGCTGCCACTAACTGTTTTCCTTTCCTGAAACCTTATCATAATGGGCGTGTTCAACGCCATACGCTGTAAACCGCCAGACCAATACCCTGATGAATATTCCCCGGTTTGTGACATGTTTGATGTCTTGAGTATTTTGTAGAAAAATATGCAGCACGTTGCTTAGTAGGTCTTTCCTGCGATACCTAATTATTCTGACCAATCACGCGCAAGCTATGCGGCGGACAGTTATATGTGACAATTCGAGTTGTGAGACCCTTCGCAAGAAATAGCATGGAATGCTCTTAAGTTGAATAAATAGGTTATTCATGAAATCGATATTTATTGAATATCGCTTGTTATCGATGCATGTAAAACATCGCTTTGAAGCAAACATCTCGAACTAATAGATGCTCATAAAGCATCGTTGTATAGAGCCCGTCTTGGTTGGTCGCGGAACCTAATGTCTTAAGAGGAGCGCGGCCAGCCATCTTCGAGCAGCTGCCAGGGGTCGCTTGGGCAAGCTGAGGGCAGGTCGATCGGCTCTCATGGAAGAGTGGCGGCCGGTGAGTATGACAGTGCCTTATTAGTCGCCCAGAATTAAATCTAAGCCGGTCAACTTGGCTAGCCAAGTTGGATGGCTGAGATGATTTGCGGCAGTTGCATACTTCCATTGATTCAATTCAAAGGTTTTTAAAGCCGCGTGACTGGCGCACTTTGGCTGATCGGTTTGTAGCATTGCTAGCGTATTTGAAGCAATGCGATTGGTCGGGGCTATTGTTGAGCCGCCTGTGAACATGATCGCGCCATGCCAGTTGCTTGAAATTAGATCTTGGACGGTCGATTCGGCTAGCGAAGTTGGACGACCGAGATTGCTTTGCGGCAGTTATATACTACCATTGGTCGACCTCGCGGTTTTGAGGCCGTGTAGCCAACCTACTTTTGGCTAACGATTGGGATTTATTATGCTTCCGTATCAATGGGACAAGGTTCCCCTAGGGATCCAGAGAAAATAGAGAAATGAATGAATAATTGCTGGCTGTGAGCAATTCGATTAGCCAGGGTTGAAGGCAAGCCGCCGGTGAGCATACTGACACTTCATTGGCCGGGTAAAATTGGATCTGAGCCGGTCGATTTGGCTAGCCAAGTTGGACGGCCGAGATCGTTTTGAGACTAACATTGTCAGCCTATATTCGATTCCTTAAGGAATTAGGTGTATCGACCAGCCAACTTCCAACTTTAATTAAAATTGTAGGCTTTGCATTTAGAGCGATTTGATTGGTCGATGGGAAAGAGGGGCCGGCAGGCAGCAATATGGGAATGGCCGGCCGATGGTACGATGGCGCCAGCAAGGGCGAACCGGCTGCCGAAGTGGCACAGCCGCATCCCTTTTGTTGCTGCCTTTACCTGCCGCAATTCCTCTTTATTTCTTGTTTTTCGACTTTTGGTAGGATCTTGCTCCTACTAGTCCATGGTGGATCAATCTCCTAGCTTACCTAGGTTTGGTCTCGACCAATAGGGTTCGAGATATTGCGCAGGCCGCAAAAACCTAATTTTTGTAAATTGGTAAAATTAGGTTAAAAAATTGAATTTTGTGAGTTGTCACAAAATTAATCAAATTTGATGATTTCTGTGCGTTGGCACAAAATCACTAATTTTATTCTCAGAGAGCAGTGCAGCGTGCTTCCGAATAAGTACTTTCATGCAGATCTTAATCCTGACACTTCGGGAGATTCATGCTACTCAGCTGTGAGTGAACATTAATCGTCATGTCATGTCAATATTAAGAGTTCAGCTGGGGAACATAGCATAGGAAAAATACTCATCAAGCCATACATTAGTGAATAATGCAGGCGAGAGATTAAATACTCATTAGGCTCTATACTAGTGAACAATTCATCTAGGAGCTTGAGTTTCAATACAATATGAAGAGCGGCATAGGCACTCATCAGATTTTTAATATATTCTTCAGGCTCCTTACGGAATATGATCATATCAAGGTCTACTATTTCTGACACCGGGTCAGCTAGACACACTTTTACAGTTTTCGCCCTAAACTAAAAAACACCATCAACATTAAGTCCCCTACTTAGCACGTAACAGTAACATTGTTGCGGGGTAAGCACTAGATGGTGACAGACGAAAACAAAATTAATAAGATGAAATAGGTAGATGTTACCGGAAAGATATCAGTTGGTTTGAACTTCCTTGGCGGTCGTACTGGTGAAGCAACTATAAATCAGGGGATGCTAACAAATTACCGCTCATCGAACATCAATGGTAGGAAAAGAAAGCGAGCATGTCCGGTCAAGGCCTTTGAGCTCAACCGGGTTTTCCCCCATCTTCGTGTACGCCAATCAGCAGCAAGGTAAGTTCATCTCGTCTTCGTATTTTGGCTGTGAGTGTAATATCCACGAGTAGTTGATCAAACTTGAACATTTAGCTCAGTGTGAATGACTTCATTTGTAAGCGGCGGTAGAGCGAGCGTCAACGACAATAAAGCAATCTCCGATAATTATGATCAGCAGCAATGCGAGCAAGGAGAACTCAAGGTAGGTGCTCTTTTCTATTTTGCACATGTAGCCACCCAACAGTAACTAGGAGCGTAATAATTTATTTAATTTTGGATAAGATGTCTAATCTACAAAATAAAATCCTAACTCACTGTCGCAGGCATCGTCGATTGCACTTAGCATGTGCAACAAGCCTTTGAACCCCTAGGTGGCACTAGTGGCCGAGTTATAGTCTCGGGAGGGTTTACCAGAGGTGTACCCACAAAACCTTTACTCCAGACCCTAGCTATCTACGCAGAACCTTGAAATGGCACTAAAGAACCTCCTTGGTTGGCATACTTATTGGTTACGGGAGGAAGTACTCTGATGCGAAATTCCAATTACTGTACACGAGTCTACACTCAAGCATACTTAAATTCGTATATAAGTGACAGAGCTCTACTCAGATAGTTTCACTATGGACATCAATATCCGGAGTCAACAAATCACATGGATAGATTAAGAGATGGATATAGAAAAACATATATGGTTTTGATGTTGACTAGGTGAACGGTGTTTTCTCATATCTGTCTGAAGGCCTCTGCCAAGATGAACCTATCCTAATGGACTGAGATAACGGTATGACTAATATCAACACAACTGGCATATACAAGGGGACCAGTGGTCAATAATCCTAATTCTAGATCAACTTGTCTGGCATATACAAGGGAACCAGCGGTCGATTTATTGAACACACATTTATTATTATTTATTTAGAACTAACAACATGATTAGATCTTGTGGATCCAAGCGCATGCTTTCTTGTCAGCAGATTACATGGTAATTCCCGTGGATCCTGCATTCCACGCTTGTTTAGGCGACGGAGACAGGGAGAACACACACATATTGCTATCCAAGTGTTAAAATTTATTCCGATTGGTCTATTGGTCTGGTATTTTTTTTTTTTTTAGTATTTCAATCACTCTATTACACCCTAGCAGTGGTAACAACTTGAATCGTGAGCCTCACCTAATCACTTAGAGAAACATATTTTTTAAAAATAAAATAAAAACAGAAGTGAAAAGGACTCAACGAGATATGGCGAAACTATCATGTTATTTCTAACACCTGAGCTCTGTGCTTTTACGAATAGACTCTTATAGATGTTTCCATCTACTCAGATTGGTTCCTCAACTCCTAAAACCAAAATGCTTCCATCCACTTAGATTGGTTAGTGCCGTCCTTAATAGGCATAAATTTCTAGGCTCTGGAGTTTATTGCAACTAAAAAGTTTTTCCCATACCCCCAAACTTAAATCTAACATTGTCCTCAATGTTTCTAATGAAAGAGCAGTACAAAAAATAACACAAGGAGAAGTTGGAAAGATAGTACCTGGGTGAAGAGAGAAATCAAAAACTAATATACAACATACAATGACCTCGATGGTCAATCAAGGGTAAGCAGGGTCCTCCAGAGGGACCTCCTCAAAATCACCTGTAGGAAAGGGCTCTAAAAAGGTTTCAATCTATGACCGTTAACCTTCGAAGAACCATCCGGTGTCTCGATCTCAACAGCTCCATGAGGAAAAACAGTACGGACCACAAAAGGACCGGTCCACCGAGAGCGCAACTTCCCGGGAAATAGATGCAAACGAGTGTCATACATAAGAACTTTTTGACATGGAGAAAATGACTTTCGTAAAATATTGTTATCATGCACAAGTTTCATTTTGTTCTTATACTCTTTAGCACTATCGTATGCATCTCTACGAATCTCGTCCAACTCATTGAGATGGAGCTTTCTGTGAGCTTCTTCCTTGTCAAGTGAAAAGTTTAGCTGCTTAATAGCCCAATAGGCTTTATGCTCTAACTCAACAGGCAGGTGACATGCCTTGCCAAATACTAAATGATAGGGTGACATTCCAATGGGTGTCTTAAACGCAGTACGGTAAGCCCATAAGGCATCAGTAAGCCTCAATGACCAGTCTTTCCTATTAGGATTAACTGTTTTCTCTAGAATACGCTTAATTTCCCTATTTGAGACCTCTACCTGACCACTAGTCTGCGGGTGATATGGGGTAGCTACTTTGTGGATACTGTTTCATTAAAAGAGAAAATGATCTATTACAAAAGTGTGAACCTCCATCACTAATTATAGATCGCGGCGTACCAAAACGTGTAAGTATATTCTCTTTCAAAAACTGGACTACGACCCTATGGTCATTGGTTTTACACGCAACCGCCTCAATCCACTTAGAAACATAGTCTATAGCGACAAGGATGTATAGGTTACCAAAAGAATTAGGAAACGGACCCATAAAGTCAATACCCCACACATCAAAGACCTCAACAACTAAGATAGGGTTCAAGGGCATCATGTTCCTACGGGAAATGGTTCCTAATTTCTGGCAACGTTCACAAGTAACACAGTAACTGTGGGAATCTTTAAACAACGAAGTCCAATAGAATCCACACTGCAATATCTTAGCAGCAGTCTTCTTAGCACTAAAGTGACCCCCACAAGCATGATCATGACAAAAGGAAATAATACTTGAATGATCAATCTCATGTATACATCTCCTAATAATCTGGTCTGGACAATACTTAAACAAATAAAGATCATCCCAAAAGAAGTGCTTAACCTCAGCTAAAAATCTAGAACGATCTTGTTTACCCCAATGTTGGGGCATTCGACTAGTAACAAGATAGTTCACTATATTCGCATACCAAGGTAATTGGGTAACAAAGAACAGTTGTTCATCAGGAAAACTGTCTCTAACAGGAGGAGAATCATCAGGGGTATCCACAACAAGCCTAGACAAGTGGTCTGCTACTACATTTTCTGCACCTTTTTTGTCTCTAATGTATAAGGAAAATTCCCGCAACAATAGGATCCATCTAATCAATCTAGGTTTTGTATCATTCTTGGAAAGAAGATACTTCAAAGCAGCATGATCAGTGAAGATTATGACCTTAGAACCTAAGAGATAGGATATAAACTTGTCTAAGGCGAATACAATGGCTAACAGTTCCTTCTCCGTAGTAGTATAGTTCAACTGGGCATCATTCAGAGTTTTGCTAGCATAGTAAATCACATGGAGTAATTTGTTTTCTCGCTGACCTAGCACAACACCAATAGAAAAATCTGAAGCATCACACATGATCTCAAAGGGTAGGTTCCAGTTGGGTGCCTGGACTATGGGGGCGGTAGTGAGTAAAGTCTTAAGCTTCTCAAAAGCCTCTAAACAAGCATCATCAAAGACAAACTTAACATCTTTTGCAAGCAAATTGCAAAGAGGTCTAGAAATTAAGCTAAAATCCTTAATGAATCGACGATAAAAACCTGCATGCCCTAAGAATTACCTAATATCTCTTATGGTTTTTGGGACCTATAAAGTCTTAATAAGGTCAACTTTGGCTTTATCTACCTCTATACCCTTAGATGATACGATATGCCCTAAAACAATTCCTGAACGAACCATGAAATTACATTTCTCCCAATTAAGCACTAAATTCTTCTCCTTACACCTAGTCAAAACTAATGACAAATGATGCAAGCACTCATCAAAAGACGAACCAAATACTGAAAAATCATCCATAAAGACCTCTAAGAACCGTTCTACCATGTCAGAAAATATGCTCATCATACAACGCTGAAAATTCGTAGGGGCATTACAAAGCCCGAAAGGCATGCGTCTATACGCAAAGGTACCAAAGGGACAGGTAAAAGTAGTTTTTTCTTGGTCTTCAGGGGCAATAACGATCTGATTATATCCGGAGTAGCCATCTAAGAAGCAGTAGTGACTATGTCCAGCTAATCTCTCTATCATTTGGTTGATGAAAGGAAGGGGAAAGTGGTCCTTCCTAGTGACCTTGTTCAATTTCCTATAGTCAATACAAACACGCCAACCCGTGGTTACTCGAGTTGGGATTAACTCATTTTTTTCATTATGGACTACAGTAATACCGGATTTCTTGGGGACAACTTGAACAGGGCTGATCCACTTGCTGTCTGAAATAGGGTAGATAATGCCTGCATCTAACAAATTAAGAACCTCGGTTCGAACTACCTCTTTCATATTAGGGTTTAGTCGACGTTGCATCTCCCTAGAAGGTTTGGTATCTTCCTCTAAATAAATCTGATGCATACAAACGGTAGGACTTATACCCTTAATGTCTGCTATGGTCCATCCTAAAGCTTCCTTGTTGTTTTGAAGAACGGTTACTAACCTACTTTCCTTATCACTATCCAAGTTGGATGCTACAATCACAGGTAAATTTTCAGCTGGGCCTAAAAACACATACTTCAAGGTATCTGGTAATGGTTTAAGGTCCAACTTAGGAGGCTCTCCTAACGAAGGAACTAGAGTAGACTCAGAAACTGGTAGTGGTTCGAATTTGGATTTCCAAAAATGTTTATTGCCCAAAAATACCTACAAACACATAAAACACCATAATAAGTACAAAAATAGGTACTAACAAAATTCTGCAAAGCAGTGATTTCAGTGAATTATAAAATGCAAATTAGAGAAAAGTAAAATAATTACCAATTATTCATGCAACAATAGCTTCCTCCGTGCCTTGATTACGCGAGAATTAGCTCATCATTATCATGGAAACATGCTCAAAATTCATCTTTATTAATGCTCAAAAATGGTTCACAAATGATGAAATGGGAGAAAAAAATGATAAAACCGGGTTTTGTAACACTTATATTTGTTACAAAATCAGTTGTTACAGGAAACAATAAGCAAATACCGTCACTAGCACTGTTGAAGAACGACGGTCTTTGAGGGTCTTATGTTCTTCGTACCTTCTTCACCAGCAGAAAACAGCAACTTCCTATAACTTCTTTTTCTCGGCTTTTTGATGCTCTAAACGTCTCCCTATTCTCTCTCCCACTCTCTAGACCTCAGAAACTCTTTTTATACTCCATAGGCCTAAGAATATATCGTTATTAATCCACAAATCTCCAGTGAATGCGAATATTTTCTTTTTATTGCTCTCGGATATTCACGCGAAAATAATTTCTCTTCTTGTTGTTTCACACGTCTACAGCTTCCAAAACTTCCTTGTTTGACTCCTCCATACTTCTGCAGCAACCAAACTCTATCCAAACTCGATCAACACACGTTCAAGCACGTTGTACTCCCGAGATTGCATATTTTCTTCCCGACGAATATCCAGCCCAACTGAACGCATTAAAACACTCATACCACCATTGTTTGGGCATATCACGTTCATCCCAATCAAAATCAGTGATTGAATCTCACTGAAACTCCTCCAAAAATCCAACAGAAAATTCCGCAGTAAACTGGAATTTTTCCCTCCAAAATTCTTTTTCAAACGATGAAGAAGGGTGTCCCCCTAACCAGACCGGGGGTGCGAATAGCAGGTGCCAAACTGAGGTGCCCCTTATCCAAACCGAGAGTCCGAATAGTAAATGTCCCTTGGGTGCCTTTAGACAACTTTTCGAGCCGATTTTTTTCCAATAATGTTTATTGCCCAAAAATACCTACAAACACATAAAACACCATAATAAGTACAAAAATGGGTATTAACAATATATACAATAGAGATGAAAATAGACACATAAATACGTCTATCAATGTCACTTGGAGATATTCCCGTTGCTAAGCCAAGAGGCATTAATGATTCCAAAGACACGCCAAATATAGATGATGACTTCTTCGAAGTGTCCTATACGACTGTTAGGACTCATCTTAATCATGTGACGGTTCTTCTTCCTGGACCAGAGGGTCTAGAAGCTGTACCATCGATCTTCTCAGGAATGTGTAATGAGGTTCTGTCTCCAGAAGAATGAGTGTCTAGCCTCTCCAGTGGATTTCAAAATTATCCAAACTCCATTGCGCTCAATTGCAAGAGGCATTGACTTTAAGTTGTGTTGTGTCTGGACTGCTGAGTCACAATTAAAATGTTCTTTAAACTCTTGAGCATTGACTGGAACGAAATTGTATTTATTTTGACTCTTTAGCTCATGGGCCTATTCTTTCCCTTATGATTGCGATGATGATATGCTTGGAATGCTTGTATGGGCAAAATCTTCCGGAGCCGTTGAGTGAAGTAGACAAGATGAGAGGCGTTCTGTTGCCAACGTGCTGTTATCAAGTCTTCAAGGACTTCGTTCCAAGCGACATCCTTTGAACCATCTTCTGAATCTTAGATTATTGTATGGAATGGGATGCGATGAGCAGTCCCCAGTTACTCTTCTATTTGGTTGGTAGAGCTGTATTTTTGAGTCGGCTTGGGAATACAATGCGGTCTTGTAAGGAGGTGTAGATGCGTACTAGATCCGATGGCGTGGCCAGATATGTGAAAATATCTCTGCGGCGTACTTTTGGAGTCTTTGATGCACATGTACGGCTTCATGTTGAGAAATTCCTGCGGATCGTAAAGCTTTGACAGTGATGATGCTGATATCAGAAATAATATTGTTGAGGGACGTGAAGGCATCCGGTGCTGGGAGTCCCCAGGTGTAATTATCTTGGGCCTATTTTCTCCTGAAAGATGTGCTTCCATTGCATTTGATGGTAAGGTGGTTGACTAATTGACGAAAGCGGCAATCTTTTAGATCCGTCATTTGTTAATCAATGGGCGGCAGTCGCACTTGATAGACCTGTATCGTATCCGTATTTTTGGCATCCCATGCACCCCTTCCGTAGAAAATTAGAAATCTAGAAACACCGAGTCTGACTTTGTCGACTGATGTGGTTGTTGATGCGCAGCTTCGTGCAGACCTTGGGTAGGCGGTACTGAGTTCTGAGTAGGTGATGTGGCAGACATGATTCTGTTGGTCTGGCTTATTGAGGCGCGACTTTCCTCTTTGATTCTTCATTGATAAGAGTGCTTATGGATGGTTGAACCAAATACTGCTTGTCGGTCAGGCGCCTTCCATATAGGGAGGTGATGATATCCTTACGCCGCATATTTGGAAAGTGGTGACCTTGTCACAGTTATGGCTTCTCGGTTGACTGTCTCTTCTAATTTGAAAAGGTTCTTGACAGTGAAGGGATTCCGTGTTGATCCTCAGTCCCCAAGTGTGATTTACGTGGTTCTATCTTGTATGGTCGATGGGTTGACTATGATAAAAAAATATCACCATCTTGTATCCGTACTGGTGATTCTATCACTTCCTCCATGGGAAACTAAAATATGCACAAGTTCGGATTACCTTTGCCCGTAGTGGTTGTTGCTATGATGAAGTTCTGGCTGGTATCAACAAGCGAGCAGCAACGGTTCTTGGCAGCAACTATGATCAGAAGAGACTGCGTTTTCGTGGGAACAAAACAGGCTGGCTGGGGATTGAAGGGTTATGGTCACGATCCTTGACAGAGAGGAGTGGTGACTACGGGCAAAAATCTTGGAAGGGACGAGTGGTGGCTACGGCCATGGATCTTGGCAGGGAGGAGTGATGGTGGCTACGACCATGGATCCTCTTTATTTTCGGTGAAACAGCTCCTCCCTGATTCCATGCATGCGTAAGCTTTCCTATTGTTTCTTGCCTGATTGTAAGTGCTACCTTGGTGTATTCACTTGATGAAAATTTCAGATTTGTGTCTTCTTGCCAGAACGACCACAAAATCTTCATCTGATGTAGATTTTCAGCTGTCACGTATTCGAGAGTTTCGGCTGCCATTTATAGATCATTCATTGGATTAACGTTCCCTCTTAGTATGTTGTAGAAAACTTCAATGCAAATCATTCGGTATATAGCTCACCCCTAGATTCTTCACAAATTAGTGCCAGCTTCAGTTCTTCCAGAGGGAAGTGTAAAAACGTTTCTGACAGATTTTTTGCAAAATGACCCGTAACCTTGCTAAACTACATGCCATGTCCGTGGGTGACGCTGCTGATGAGGTGTATCTCTTTGTGAGTTATCTCTTGATGTGTTAGCACCAGCAGTATACTTGGAAATCGAGGGCTTCAATTCTGGATCTCTTGACGTAGTCATCGAGATGCCTGTTATTTTGCTGGAACATCCTGTCCAAGTCTTGAGGGTGATAGGCTCGGGAACGAAGAGATATTTATTGTAGGGAACGTCACCATCTGGAACCGATCGTAGGTTTTGTTCGGCGCGTTGTTTCTGTACCCGGTGTAGGCTCTTCTGGTAGGCGATTTGGAGAACTCTTCGAGTCATAACATCTGGTGATACTCGTATTTCTCCTAAGTATTCCAAAGATGGGAGACATGTTCTTCAGCATTACCCGTTTCCTTAGGAAAATGGAATATGTGAGACGTGGGTCCTTTTTGGTGCAACAACTTCTCGGATCTCCTCTGCGTGGGGTTATCTCGGCTGCGTAATTTTTTTTTGGCATGATGACGCGGTCATCGTTATCTTCTTGAGGCTGCTCTCTTGACGTGTCGGCTCCAGTAGATCTGAAGATGTCCCGGGATTTCTCTTGCTTGGGTTGGCATAACAGGCGAACCCCTTTATGATGATTTGAAGATGTGTCAAGCCTCCTTCGTTATTGCAGATGTACGAATGATCGAAATTACGCCACGGTCTGGATCTACACGTTTTGCTGATGAAGTGATAATGGATACTCCTGACCATAAAATGGTAGCAGTGGTGGAATAGAGATAGACATTTGCCTTCGTGATCTCTGCAGGTGCCTTTCTAGGACTCCACTGGTGTTGAGATTTGTTGTCGATTATCTCCATACTGGAACAACGGCTATGCGATCCTTCCCTTTATCTCTCTAGGTGTGGACCCTGGCGACATTAATATCAGTGATAGCTTTGAGGCGTTTCCTGCTTGCTCCATATAACACTTATGGTGTTGCAGGAAAGGCGGCTGCTCCATCCGAATCTCGAGAGAAGCCATTGTGCCCTTCTAAGTAGTAGTAACGTCTTCTTGTGTCTCTACGAGGCTTTCTGGTCCTTTCATATTAGAGATTTACTGGTGCTCGGCTATCCAAGGTATTCCCAGTAGCATTGCTTGACTCAATTCTAAATCTCTAACATTTTTGCTATTGCTCCAATTTTGGCATCTGATTCAAAATTTCCTTCTACCCTATTGACATTTCCTCCACTTAGAAGAATTATTTTCTGGGGTTCCCTACTACTTTCTCGTTGCTGGGTTTTTTTGGCGTTTTCATTAAACAATGTCATTGTATCATTAACAGTTTTGTTTCAAACCAACCATGCATAAAGACCCAACCATGGTTGTTATCGAATGATCTAAACCCTCATAAAGGATCTGAACTAGCTTTACCTTTTCTAAACCATGATGAGGATATTGTGATAACAAATCATTGAACCTTTCCAAATACCTATATAAATATTCTCCCTCTTGTTGAGCAAATATGCAAATCTGCTCCCTAATAGATGATGTTTTGTGCCGAGGGAAAAACTTCTGGAAAAAAACAAATTTAAGTTGTTCATATGTTTCAATTGTCTCAGAAGTCAAACTATATAGCCAGGATTTGGCTTTGTCTCTCAGGGGAAAAGGGAAATAACCTGAGTTTCAATTCTTTATCATCTAGGTCTTTGATTTTGATAGTACTACAGATTTCCCTAAAATATCTAACATGGAAATAGGGTGTTTCATTTTCTTTCCCTAAAAATACTGGGAGCATCTGTATGGTCCCAGGTTTCATCTCATAATTCACTTTGGTGTCAGCTAACTTGATATATGAGGGACGAGTGGTCCCAGTTGGATTCAACAAATCTTTTAAAGTTGTTATTTCTGGCACTATCAAAGGACTAAGAGTAACCTGTTCACACAATCTCAAGCTCTCATCAAAATTAAAGTTTACGAAAACAGGGCTCTCTAGATAAGGTTCTTCGAGATCCACGTTTCCAGGAACATAATTACTAATCAAGCGACCTAGAATATCTCTTTTCCAAACTCGCTCAGTAATGGCCTCGAGAGGATTTGGCATACACTAAAAAGACTAAAAGAAAAATAAATCATAGTCGGAAGGGAATTGAAGCAAATACAAGCAAGTATGACTCAACCAAATCAATCCTATTTATTTCTAGCAAACAAAAAACATGATGGCTCCTATGAGATTGCTTCTAGACAGCTTCTATTCTTTCAAAAGGAAACTAGTTAGAGTTTTAGCAAACCTCTTAGAACGATCTGAATTAAAGTAAGTGAAAAAGAAGTAGGATAAGCTCTAAGGAGCTTGAATAACCCTACATATGTGGCAACGTTTCCCTTATCGGTCTCGTTCAAGTCAATATTTTAATCTTAGGATCGCGTTTGTTAACATCTTCCTAAGGCGGGCAAGAAGAAAACGATGATGGAATCCAAATCATTATCTTATATGGAAAATCCTTGCACTTTACAAGAAATTAAATCCGTTTTCAACATCTCTGTTAGAGTACTGCTCGGTTGAACCTGCCAAACGTTAGTATGTCAAGGTTGGTTGTCATATTTTAGTATCAAAACTTATAAGTCGCTTGATTAGATTACTAGAGTCAACTTTGTTAGGTTAAACTAGGAAGTCTAGAAATGTTGAGATATATAAGTATAACTGTAAATACTTGAAGAATCCGAAGACGTGTCGACATCAATGAAGACATCATCCTTCCACTTGAGGTTAATAATACATGACTTGAATTGTTTCCATTTTTATATCGTAGCTTTCAAGTCGATTCTGGTTGAAAACATAACATACGAAGTTATATACATGAAACTCTAGTATTAGATACTTTATCATCTTATTATGATCAAAGTGTCAAGGAAGAATATATCAATAGTTGTGAATGCTTTATATTGGTATATTATATTACGAAGTATAATGCTTATCTTTTGAACTTCGTAATTACGACATCAACATAATATTTGTAACTCGTTACTAGCTTGTGTAGAGAACTCAGGGTTGATTTCATGCCTAGAAAACTGTGTTTAATTACATGAGTTTAAGGAAGTAGACTTGGAAACTTGTTTCGTAGTTGAAATAAATCAATAGGATTGAAGGTCCAATTTTAATTGAAAATCTAAGGATGGACCGATCCTAACTTATATAGGGAATCAAGTTAGAAACGATCCTAACTTATGTTGGGAATCAAGGAAGAACAGATCCGTACCTATATTAGGAGTCAAGGTATAACTGATTCATATCTAAATTGGGAGTCATGGTAGAACCGGTCTCGATATGCAAAACCGATTTCTTTAGTCACGTACACTTTAAGGTATGTGTGATTTTATAAAATGTATCTGAAAAATAGGAAAATTCAAGATGTCGACATAATGAGTAATTTGAACATATGCTGAAATCTTATTTTTTAATTGTTCAAAGATATTCCTTGATACTCAAGGTGAGATTCCAAACCGAAATGTTTAAGATTCTTTTTGAGATTTTAGAAAGTATATGTTTTGTTTTACCAACAGTCAAAACATATCTCTAAAAAGATATATTAGTTAAGTGTTAGCTAATATTGAGTTGTCCAAGAGGGATTTCGGTTATACAGTTGGATATTGGTTGGAATTAGACAAAACCGAATTTAGGTGCTTTATTGCATATCTTGAGAATATTTTCGGTTATGGAAATTCCTTGATGTCCAAACTACCTTGGAATATAAGTAATGAAGTTTGTTCTTCTTACAAAGTTATCCTGAGGCGGGCACTTTGTTTCTTAGTCACTGTTATAGCCTACTAATGGTATTACTCGTATTACTATCTTGGAGAGGAGAGTAACCTAATTAGGCGAAATTTCTTATGTCCGCTAGTTTAAAGCCTTCTTTGGGATCAAGATGCATATAGATAGTACCGTTGGTGGAAACTAAAATTGCATTATTGTTTTAGTTTTCGATTATTGATTTGATTGACTAACGGGTTGGTAACTATTGATTGCACCTAGTTTGATTATTTTTGAGAGCCTTCTCTTCTGACATAAGGTCATTAAAACTAGATAAAGAGATTAACGATAGTTCATATCCGATTTTAGATCTGACATTGACTAGTGATCATCTATTGTTAACAGACTTCGTTCTGTGTGTGATCGATCATAAATTGGAATCAAATTAGTTATTGTGCAGGCACGGAAGAAGACTTTGAAGATTTGAATATAAGAATATTTTTTTCTTATTTGTTTCGTATCTTTGTTATTTTCTTCATGCATAAACTTGATCGGCGGGGATCCGACTAGGTCTTGTTTAACTTTGATAGACTTGTTATTGCTAGTTGTATTTAAATCGACAAGTTATCATTTGGTGGTACTCTTCAGTATTCGAATCTGATAGTTCTGTTTGACTTTATCTGGTTAACTTGTTAATCCATATCTTGGAATATCTAACCCGACAAAGGAGTTTATTGATTTAAACAGAAAAGCCTTTATCAGAAACTCAACTAGAATTTCTATGATTAACTTCTTGAATAAGAAGAGTGGTTATCAAACAGATTATTCCTTTAGTGTTTGGAAGACGATCCAAAGGAGATGAGTGCTAGAAGTCTTCTGTTAGAGCATAGCTCGGTTGAACTTTCCAAGCGTTGGTATGTCAAGTTTGGTTGTCATATTTTAGTGTGTCAAAACTCATCTAGAGTCGCTTAATTATATACTAGAGTCAACTTCGTTTAGGTTAAACTAGAAAGCCTAGGAATGTTGAGACATACAAGTATTACTACGAAGACCTGAAGAATGTGAAGAAGTAGCGAACTACAATAATGACATCATCCTTCCAATTGAGGTTAGTAATATTGACTTGAACTGTTTCATTCCTAACGTATCTTTCAAGTCGTGCTATATTGAAAACATAAATGCGAAGCTGTATATACTGTACATATTGTATAATACTCTAGTGATGTGACATGTTCATAATTGTATGATCATAGTATTAGGTAATTAGACTACGAAGTATAACGTCTATCTTTTGAACTTCGTAGATATGACATCGACATAATCTTGTATGTATTGTTATGATTATGTGAATGGGTTATGGTGAAGATTTCATCCTAGGAAACAATGTTTTACATTTTTTTAAAGGAAGTACATTCATGAACTTGTTTCGTGAATCGAAAGGGAAATCATTAGGCTTATTGGTCTGGTTATTTATTGCAAATCTTTGGATGACCAATATGTGTGAGATGGTAGAACCGATCTTAAATTATGTTATGTATCTTGGTATAACTAATCATAATGCCTGACTTATGATTTGGTATGACTGGTTTTTATTAATTGGTGTAACCGATCCTAAGTAATCATCATGTGATTGTATGATCGATCATTGTAATTGGTGTGACCGATCCTAGTATTTGGTGTAACCGATCATGAGTATGTGTAACCGATCCTTGTAATTGGTGTAACGGGTCCTGGTAACTGGTGTGACCGATCACAAGTAATACCATGTGTATATGGAAATGATCCTTGTAACTGATGTAACCGATCCTAGTGACTGGTGTGACCGATCACAAGTATTTCCAAAATTAGGTATAACAATCCTAGTGATTGGTAGAACCAATTGAATCCATGTATGTGATTTGGTATTTGATCAATCACATAGTAGTCTTGGAAAACAGGTGAACCAATTCTAAACTTGTTTGGAAGTATGGTATAACCGATTCCAAGAATGCAAATCCATGTAAATATGAAATAAGGATTTGCAGTGAAAAGATGTCAACATACTTTGAACATGAGCAGTAACTCTTATCATTTATTGTTCAAAGATATTCCTTAGTACTCAAGGTGATCCTGTGCCGAAATAAATTAAGAATCTTTTAATTAAGGTTTTTGGTTTTATACGCTTTAATTACCAGCAATTAAATACATATCTCTATAGAATAAAAATTAGTAATGTGCATTTACTAATTGGAGATTTTCTATTGAGAGATTTCGGAAATATTTTACAAGCATTTATTGGCATTATGAAAACCGAATTTTGGCATTCATTGCATATCTTTAGAATAATTTCGGTTTTGGAAATTCCTTGGTATCCAAACATCCTTGGTTTATAAATACCTAAGTTTGCATTTCTAGCAAATTATCCTAAGAGCCAGGAAAACTTCATTTCTTCTTGTTTCTGGTGGAGCCGTCTATTCGGAGAGGAAAGTATCCTAATTAGGTGAAATCTCTTACGACCGCTCGTTAAAGACTTATGTGGGATCAAGAAGCTCTACGACTACCATTGGTGGGAAACTAGATAATTGCAGTTTTATTGGTTTTCGATTGATTTGATTGACTAACGGTTGTTGAAACTTTGATTACACCTAGTTTGTTTATTCTTGAGAATCTTCTCTTCTGATATAAGATTCACTCAAACTAGATCGAAGTATCGACAGGATCTTTAGAACTGTTGTTAGATCTAAATACATCTTGTGATAATCCATTATTAACAGACTCCGTTCTATGCGTGATTGATCACAAGAGATTCAAGTGGTTTTGTGCAGGTTATTGAAGATTAAAGAAGATTTGAGGACGAAGAATATTTCTTATTGGTTTTCGGTTATTGTTGAGTTGTTCAAGAAGGATTTCGGTTATACTATTAGATATTGGTTAGATAATGTTGAGTTAATCTCTGGTTAATACTGTTAGTACAAGTAACATATTTCCTTGATTGAACTTTTTTTTGTTTTTAAAAGAGAAAAAGACTAAAAGGCATTGATCTGGTCTCGAGTGTCAAGTTGGCTAATCATTAGGAAAAAATTGGTTTTCTTTGTCCCTTTTCCAAGTTAAGCGAGCCTTAACCAAATTTGTCTTATCTGGCTAGTCCTTGCTTTGCCAAATCCTTCAAAGATAAATAAATAATTTTGTGTTGTTTTGATTACAACTTTCATCAGCTGACCTCTCAACTTTGGTGGATTTGACCACCTAATTGTATTTCACGTGCTTGCAAGTGCTAAACAAGATTTGCAGCACACTGACGTTGTTGCTTCCATTCTATAAATCCTCCATTTTTGTATCACTGCATTAGTCATCGGGGCTAGCCACTTTTTTCTTCTTGATTCCATGAGAGCCCTCTTTTCGTTGCCCAATATCTTTGATAACTCGTACCCTTTCTATATCCTGCTCGATTTTGTGAGTCCTTATTATAGGGCGACCGGACAACTTTGTGACGTATTGGCCACCAGCATTCTCTATGAGTTACATTTTTCTCTTGTCGTCGATTTAATAAATTATATTTATACTATGAAAGGCTATCTAAAATAAGCTATGAAACTATTTGTTGAAAGTGTAATGAAGTTTAAAAATCCTAGTCTTTATGGGAAGACTAGGAAATGGAACATGATGTTAAGAAAAGTAAATGAATTAAAAAGTTCCGAATTATGACGAAAGACTGTTAAGGGAAAACTGAAATAATATTGGCAAGTAAGATATTCCAAAATGAGAAATTAATGGGAGTCTTTGGTCCGAAAAATAGTGGTCGGTCAAGAGTGAATTTGGGTGATCTATTTGCGAAAAGAGCAGGGCATCGACTATTCAAATAGTTCGTGTGCACCGGTGGCAGTAGATGGTGTTAGAGCCAAGAGATCAGGGCCACAATAGCAAGCTTGTGAGCACCGGTGGGCAATAGAGGTTGATTATGATTTGGGCTGCGGTCCATGGATAATGAATGGGGTTGTCTAAAGGTTGATTTTGATTTGGGTTGCGGTCCATGGATAAAAATTGGGGTTGTCGAGTTTGTTGAGTTCAGGGCCACAACTATTCAAATAGTATGTGTCACTGTAGATATGGAATTATCACTCTAAAGTTTTTAAGAATTTGTTGAAAAGTCTATATAAGATGGGAATCTCTAAAATGAAAAGTTATAAAGTTTGGAACGCACCTAAAGAAGTTGCAAGTAATATTTGGTTGAACGAAATTCATAGTAAAGGTTCTAAAATGATTTTAAAAATTAATTACTTAAATTTTTGATTGTGGAACGACTAAAATGTCGAAACAGAAACCAGTAAATAACTAAAAGAATGTAACTGCTTATTTGTGCCTTTGATGCATCGTTTGGTTTGTTTTTCTGTTGCACTATATTATTTATGGAAATTTCTTATTGGGATGTGGTTGCTCACCCCTTTTCCATCTCTCCCTACAGATGCAGAACACTAGCTGAAGAAAAGAAATTATGATTTATCACGGGGATTTGGAGATCGGTATTTCAATTTTTTTGAATTGTCATTTAACTGTATTTTTCGATTATACGTTAATTATGGATTGTAACTATTTGAAAGTATTTTGTAAATAATTTATTTATTTATTGAAATTTCTTCGTAGTTCTAAATTATTCTAATTTTTAAAAAGAAAAATATGGACCTACGATAGTGGCGTTCCGGGATTGTGGACTAGGTTCTAGTGACAGAATTCGCGGGGTGTGACAATCAAGTATATAGTTTTGATCAACTAAACTTGACAAACAAGATTGAGATAGCAACGCTTGCGAGTTCAACCGATCAGTGCTCTAACAATCTCTCCCTTTGTCAATTTTAGTGACAAAACTATCAATACATATGGATTACAAAATAAATAAACTTTGTAGCTTCTCATCCATCATGCTTGATTTCCTTGACTCTTCAACATTCCTTGAATTATTCGCTACTCCAAGTACCCCCAGCGATTCTGAACGTGTTCAACTCAGCATCATTGTTGTTGAAGATCCGTAGCCATAACAATAAGAAAACAGATGTTCTCGATCATTGTTATACAGTGTCATAGTATTATTATACAGAATCAAAGTCCAATTGCATCACAACTTTGAAATAATACTATGGTGATATGTATCACTCCCCCTTAGTCAATACTTCACCCTCACAATGAAAATGATCAATTTTAGGACCCCGATATGATAGATAGAGAATAGCTACACAAGTAGAATAAAAAGAACTAACAGATTGCAATAAACGTTTTATCTTTATTGCTTGTTTTGAAAGAACAATACAATGTTTTCCTTTGAGCTATTTTCTTCCCTAGGAATTGTACCCTTGTTCTTCTTTTTCTCTAGAATTTTCTTACTAGTATTTTCTCTAGTAATCTCTAGTTTCTCCCCCCCCCCCCCCCTGCCTAAAGGTACTAAACTGCACCTTATTTACAGGTTGAGTTACTTCTAAATATTAGTCTCTCTATAAAGGGAAAATTGCCCTATGTTTGTAATCTTCTAAAAACAGGTCTCATTCTAGGATTAGGAAACTACTTGTAGAAATACTATGACTATATCTTTTGTATGCAGATTTGGGAATAGGGTCTTTTGACGGGCCTATACCTAAAAATGGATCAGAAAACCACTCCCCTTACATAATGATCCGTAAAAAATATGTATGTAGTGTGAACTACCAAATAATTCTCCCCCTTTTTGTCAATATAAATTAGCAAAGGTACGAAAACTATGGGATCATAATGAAATTCTCAAAGAGATAATTCATGACTAAATGAGAACATTAAACTTTGTTTCGATGATTTCACATAGTCAAAATTTAGTGTATTCATCAAGGAGTTTATAAAGATACAAGATAACTCCTACAATATTCCACATCCGCACTCCCCACAAAGATATGACAATTAAGCACAAGTTCATTTAATAACTCTCCCCCATTATATGCCATTCCTGAAAGAACAACAAGAGCGACCTTACTTTTACAAGAAAAGAAGAATTTCTTTGGACGTTAAAAAACCACATGGATTTGTATCCAGTAAACTCGAATAAATTAACCACAAGAGGCCTTATTGATTAATTTAATCGGAAAT
The DNA here is from genome assembly GCA_023531105.1 of Papaver atlanticum. NCBI lineage: Eukaryota > Viridiplantae > Streptophyta > Magnoliopsida > Ranunculales > Papaveraceae > Papaver > Papaver atlanticum. Next base: position 177,643 of record JAJJMB010011049.1, read on the forward strand.
GCTCAACATAAGAAAAACATACGGAGCCATACAGTACTTTCACATAAAAATGGATCAGGAAAAGATTAATACTGCAGAATTTTTAAAAGTTCATTCTATCTTTTATAAATATTTGCATAAATACATAACCGACTTAACTTTTGAGCATATATGAGATAATCATAGTTCATGGATGTAAACGCAACATATCCCATAAATATTTTTGCAATATATAAAACCAATAAAGATTAATATTGCAAAATCATCTTCCAAATAACTTAGAATTTAAATAAATAAATCTAAAAACATTGCAAGATGAAAATCGTTGAAATAGCTATGTGTAATCACAATATTTTATATTCCAAACCCTAGTTATCCTTCTCAAAACATAAGAATAAATTCTCATAAGAAGTTTCCTAGACATTATTTTAACCATAAAAAAATGGCATTTCTCTTACTTTGAAGACTCTTCTCATATTCCCTATATTCATCAATCTCATCTTCGATTAGATCAATCCTGGATTCGAGATTTTCCATCTTTTCCTCAGGTCTTTTGGTTGAAGATTCAAGTTCACTCTTCAAGGAACGTACTTGTTCGAAAACAAGATTCATAGTTAGTGAGAGCTTATCAAAATGAGAGATAGAGGGATTCACATCATAGGAGGAATCACGTTTGACTTGACACATCTCATTATCAGAAGAATCAAAACGAACTTTATTTGAGGGAAAGAGAACAATCCAGACATCATCTTCTTTACTGGAAAGACTAGATGAGGACATTATAAAAAAGGTAAATGAAATGCTTGCTTCAAGGAATGAAATCTTTCAACATAAAAAGAAGAAGATATTGAACAAGTTCCCAAAAAGACATTTAACCAAAACCCTAACAGAATTTTGGAATCCCAAAAAGGACTTTATTAGGAAAACTGTACACATACCCAGGATGTGTGCAAGCAATTTCCACGAACAGAAACACAAGGAACGGTTCTTAGCTCAATAAACGAATTTAGAGCACAAGAAGGAGATACAGAAACAAGTTAATCATAAGAGTATATTCTCGTCTAAATCAAGAATTATGATGCATCAGGAACATTTTCACACCCCTCTTGAGATTATGGTTCTTGTTCAGCGAAAGGCAAGAACAATCTCAGAAATTATTACAACTTGTAATTTCTCCCATCCAGTAAAGGATCGGGTGGTTTCTCAAGATGAGAGGATGATTCCCTATTCCTTGTTTCTGATATCTCTTTGTGGAGGGAAATCCAAAAGGGGACATCTTCCTTTCCCACAATGTTCTGAATGCTCTGTTCATCGATTTTTGCAAACTATGAATGATTCTGAATATCTCTTTCGAAAGTGACGTATATTTCTTATGAGATTTTCTTCTCTTCTTCTGATATAGTAAATTAATAGAAGAAGACTGTTCAAGAACCTTTGTGTAATCCATCTCTGGGTGATCCTGGTTTTTACACAAGGAAGTCGTAGGATTTGCAAAAAGAATTTGAACGTGATATATTTTCAGGAGTAATATGCTTATTGAGTTTAAAAGAGTTTTTCGAAGAGAATCGATCCTTCTTCTTGTGATCACGATTGCAAGATATCGTATTTCCTTGTCTAAATTTTTTCAGTTGACATTCCAGATTTTCAATCCTTTTAATCCAGGCTTCCTTCTCCAGTTGAAACATACTCTTCATTGAGTACAGATCTTTGGTCAAAAGATCAATTTTCTCTTATGTGGTGGTTAGATTGTTTATCATGGAATAATCAGAGCTGTTTGGGAGACAAGTGTGATTATCAACAAAGTAGTGAGAGAACTTTCACAGGCTTCTTCATCGGGACAATAGTCAAGAGTTTCCATCCATGCTTTGGTTTTATCACTAACCTCCTTATTAGGACAACCAGAGATATGATGACCACATTTGTAGCACTTGGAACAAGTTCCATTATCATAGTCTTTGTGAACTTTCCTATCCATTTCATTGATTGATGAAGAAGATTTTTTACGAGACTTTCTTTTTCTCCGTCTAAGAATTTTCTTTAACTGTTGTACAAACAGTGAAAGAGTCGAATTAAAGCAATTCTCATCTTTTATATCAATCAATTCAGGACATAGAGAATTTACATCAGGTGCAGCAACATGATTGCAAGACACGTGAACTTTTTCTATTTTACTGAGTTCAAGATCAAAAATCTTTAGCTTTCCAACAAGAGTATTTCTGGAAAGTGTTCCAAGGTTATTTCCTTCTACAATGACATGTTTCTTAGAATCGTATCTAGCTGGCAGCGATCTGAGAATTTTCATCACAATGTCCTTTTCAGGAATAGTCTTACCCAACGCAAAAGATGCATTAACAATTTCAGACACTTTGTGATTAAACTCATCAAATAAATCTTCATCAGCCATACGAAGGTTTTCCCAATCAGAATTTAGGTTTTGAAGCCTAGCTTCTTTCTCAGAGGTATTTCCTTCAAATACGGTTTCTAAGATATCCCAAGCATCTTTAGACCTAGTGCACGTAGTCACATGGTGCTGAAGATATAGGGTAATGGAATGGATGATAGCATTTAATCCGTCATAATTTTGCTTTGCAGCAAGAATCTCAACTTCACTATATCTACCAATATCCTTTGCAACAGTTACACCGTCTACTGTAACCATTGGAGGATCATAGCCATTAACAACACGAACCCATGATTGAAAATCACGCGCTTGTCAGAAAGGAAAGAATAGCAATTTTCCACCATAAGTAAATCGATCCATCGAAGACTGGTGGTACGTTTATAGAGATATCACTTCTGTCCATAGAGTCAGATTTCTACAAACACAGACTTATGAGGTCTTAGTGTGTTTTCCTGCTCTGATACCAATTAAATAAGCGGGGGTATAATAACAACACCCAATAATTCGTTTGGAAATCTGTATGGACTAAACTCCAATATAATTCCAAGAGCACCAACTTAAAAGCGAGATCAATCAAGAGATTTATCTCTATTTCTCAATGCAATCAGCAAATCAAACAAAGAGAAATGTATGAGCCTGATTGATATGAGAAATAACTTGGATGGTACCAAAGACCAATTCCCAAGTTACAATCAAGTTATATCCAACAAACAAGGTCGTATTTATCGACTAATTGAACTACGCACAACCTGTGATATTTTTATTATATAAACAAATATAATGCGGAAAAGAAATAACACAGACACCGGAAATTTTGTTAACGAGGAAACCGCAAATGCAGGAAAAAACCCGGGACCTAGTCCATCTTTGAACCACACTTTATTAAGCCGCTACAGACACTAGCCTACTACAAGTTAACTTCAACTGGAATTTAGTTGAGCCCTAACCAAGTCTCACTAAGGTACAGTCGTGTTCCTTACGCCTCTAGAACCACGCCAGATTCTGCGCACTTGATTCCCTTAGCTGATCTCACCCACAACTAAGAGTTGCTATGACCCAAAGTCGAAAACTTATAAAAAAATATGTCTCCCACAGATATGTCTATTCTTTATTCAGTTTTTGTTCCTTCTTTTGATAGAAATCAAGATGAACAGGAACCAATTGATAATCCTCTCTTATACCCCTGAAGAGCAGCCTAGAAATATCAATCACCTCATAATAACCCAACTGATTAACAGAAAAACTTATTGGGAAATCACAAGAGTTTGAGACGAAGAACTGTTGTGATTACTTTTTATATCTTACCTATCGGAGATAAATCTCGAGTAAATCTTAGAGAAGATAAAACTCATGAAAATACGAGGGTACCCAAATATACTACAATTTTTTAAATATCCACATATAAGTCCTCTTATCGAAAGTGATTGTCTATGGTCAAAGTCGAGACAATACGACAAATCGGTATTCACACTTTGTGTGATCGTCTATGGATAAGAGATTGAGACAATACAATAATCAAAGTGTGATTACTTGATAATAGGTTCGGACTTAACCAAACTCTATAGGATCACTATCAAGTAATACGGGGTTAACGTTTGTCTATTTTACTTTTAATTATAATAAACAATTATAATTGCGGAGATAGAAAAGTAAAAGACACTGCAAGATTTTGTTAACGAGGAAACTGCAAATGCATAAAAACCCCGGGACCAAGTACGGAATTGAATACTCTCAGAATTAAGCCGCTATACAAAATCTAAACCAACTTTGTATAGTTGAGACCAAGCAACTAAACCTAGTTCACTTAGTTTCTTCAGTATCCTTGTGCTTCCGACATTCAATAAGTGCACGCACTGGAACAATTCCTTTGGATCGTATTCCAAACAGTAAAGGAACAACAAATCTGTTTGGTAACAACTTTATTGATTCTTTCCAGATAAATATATCTCAAGTCATATGCAAAGGCTCTTCTGTTTAAACTAATAAACTCATTTGTATGGTTAGATCAATCTATCCAACAACTACCGAAGTAGCATAGTTTAGATTTGCAATCAATCAGTATAGAATCCAACAAAAAACAATAAAGCGATGTCGATCTCACATAACTAATCAATCGAATAAATACGATTCTAGTTGGATCACAACCGATCAAGGTTTGTGCTACACAAAGATATGGGAAAAAAATAATAAATCTTCTTCGTCTTCAAATCTTTTTTAATCTTCAATTAAACCTGCACAACACCACTTGAATCTCTTGTGATCAATCACGCACAAAACGGAGTCTGTTAACAATGGATTATCACAAGATGTCTTTAGATCTAACAACAGTTCTAAAGATCCCGTCGATACTTCGATCTAGTTTGAGTGAATCTTATATCAGAAGAGAAGATTCTCAAGAATAAACAAACTAGGTGCAATCAAAGTTCAACAACTGTTAGTCAATCAAATTAATTGAAAACTAATAAAATGCAATTATCTAGTTTCCCACCAACGGTACTCGTTGAGATTTTTCATCCCATAGAAGTCTTTAAATGAGCGGTCGTAAGAGATTTCGCCTAATTAGGGTATCCTCTCCGGATAGACGGCTCCACCAGAAACAACAAAAAGATGAAGTTTGCCTGGCTCTTAGGATAGTTTGCTAGAAATGCAAACTTAGGTATTTATAGACCAAGGATGTTTGGACAACAAGGAATTTCCAAAACCGAAATATTCCTAAGATATGCAATAAATGCCCAAATTGGTTTTCATAATTCCTGGAAATGCTTTGTCCAATATTTTCCGAAATCTCTCAATAGAAAATCTCCAATTAGTAAATGCACATTACTAATTTTTATTCTCTAGAGATACGCATTTAATTGCTGGTAATTAAAGCATATAAAACTAACATCCTTAATTAAAAGATTCTTAATTTATTTCGGAATGGGATCTCCTTGAGTAATTAAGGAATAACTTTGAACAATAAAAGATAAGAGTTACTGTTCGTGTTCAAAGTATGTTGACATCTTTACTGTGTAAATCCTCTTTCATATTTACAATCTTGGAATCGATTATACCACACTTTCGAACAAGTTTAGAATTGGTTCATCTGTATTCCGAGACAACTATGTGATTGATCAAATATCAAATTACAATCATGGGTTCAATCGGTTCTACCAATCACTGGGATAGGTTATACCTTAATATGGATTACTTGTGATCGAACACACAAGTTACCAGGATCGATTACGTCAATTACCAGGACCGGTTACCATATACTCATGGTATTGCTTGTGATCGGTTACACAAGTCACTAGGACCGGTTACACCAATTACTAAGATCGGTTACACCAATTACTAGGATCGGTCACACCAATTACAAATATCGATCATACCATCTCAGGTGATTACTTAGGATCGGTTACACTAATTAACAAAAACTAGTCATACCAAAGCATAAGTCAGGCACTGTGATTAGTTATACCAAGATACATAACAAGTTATGATCGGTTCTACTAACTCACACATATTGGTAATCCAAAGATATGCAATGAATAACACTACCAATAAGCCTAGCGATTTCCCTTTCGATTTATAAAACAAGTTCATGAATGTACGTCCTTTAAACAAATGTAAACATTGTTTCCTAGGATGAAATCTTTACCTTTACCCATACACATAATCACAATAGCATTCATACGATTATGTCGATGTCATATCTACGAATTTCAAAAGATAAGCGTTATACTTCGTAGTTTATTTCCTTAACACTATGATCATATGATCATGTCTTACTACTAGAGTACAATAATCATTCACAGCTTCGCAGTTATGTTTTCAATATAGCACGACTTGAAAGATACATTAGGAATGAAACAGTTCAAGTCAATATTACTAACCTTAAGAGGAAGGATGATGTCGTCATTGTAGTTCGTTATTTCTTCATATTCTTCAGGTCTTCGAGTAATACTTATATGTCTCACAATCCTAGACTTTCTAGTCTAACCTATACGAAGTTTTCTCTAGTACATAATCAAGCGACTCATAGATGAGTTTTGATTCACTAAAATATGACAACCAAACTAGACATACCAACGCTTGGTGGGATCAACCGAGCTATGCTCTAACAATCTCCCCCTTTGTCAATTTTAGTGACAAAACTCTTAATACATATGGATACACAAATTCATTATACATACGCTTGATTCTAAGTTTCAACAGCACCATAACCTGCATATATTCAATTAATAAATGTCGTTGTTGACATTTGAATAACAAAGCTAATACTCCCCCTAAAGGTAAGATAGGTAGATTTTCAATCCGAACATCTTTGTTATTCCCCTTTTGTATTCAAGAAAACTACAATAGAAATATGATATGTTGCTCCCCCTTAGTCCATGCTTTACTCTTTCGGTAGATATAACGTTTAAGTACAAATGTCCTTTCCTTAGTGATTACAAATCACTTGTTTACTCCATATATTTCTCCCCCTTTTTGTTACAAAATGACAAAGGTTCGATCAAATAAAGGTCAAATCGAAAGGATCTTACAAATCTAAAAGACTTGTACAACCTATAAGAGTTAAGCACGAAGGTTTCACATACCACTTTAGATAACCAATATCAAAACCGAAACTACAAGTAATTTAGTTTTAATATGTTATCAAGGAAACAATTCCCCGAAGCAATTTTCCCTAATAGTTTAACAAATTGACTAAGAAGCTTAGTTCCCTTGTTAAACCGATTGTAAACATACAATCGCTTATTTCAATAAGACCAAAATAAAAATCAGAATTAACTTTATTTCTCTCATTTGGTTCTAATTATTCAGATAATAACTTAGACCTTTTACTTTAGACAAGACAAGTACTAGGTTAGTTAACTAGTATTTCTTGTCAAGGCATTCGATTATACTTGAATAACCGAATCCTTCAATTTGATAAGTCTAACTAAGATCAGAATTAACTTAGTTTCTCTTATCTGGAATCGAATTGGACTAAACAAATGAACCCGTATTTCGTTAAGCCATAAACAATACATACAAACCAAAATAAATTGTCTTGCACAATTATTTTCTTAACCGGAATCAATTGTAACAAACATAGATATTATAGCACCGCAATTGCACTGAAATTTCGTTAAGCAAAAACACTTGATATCAAACACTAAAGAAGATACCAAACAATAAGCCAAATAAATTGACACAGTTTTTCTTAACCGGAAACAATTAAATCACACACACACATCCATACACACATAATGGAATACATATCAATTGTACCGAAATTTTGTTAAGCAAAAGAAAAATATATGCAATATAAGCAGGATTTTCTTAAACAGGAAAACGATTAACTAACAAATTCGTGACCTCAGATTCCGCATCCTCTTCTCCCCAGAAAGATATATCATTAAGCGCAAGTTCAAGTTAGAACTCTCCCCTGGTATGTTGTCATCCTCTCGCAAGAACAAAAGAAAAACAACAAAGAGCAACCTTTACCAGAGAAAGGTTGAATCGGTTTTAACTAATGCGTGCCAATAGCAAAAGTTGAAAACCCGAAAACATATGTTTATGCTAAACACAACTCATGTAAACACAAATTGATTCAACACATTGTGACTTTTTACATGTGATTTCAATCGGAACACTTTATGATCCTTTGATAAATCCTACCAACATGGGATAGAACTTAATCCCGCTAAATCAAAAAGTCACACAAACCATAAGGGTTCTCATCATATGAGATCGAATATTAAGGTTAGGAAAACCGAAATCAGACATCCCATAAAACGAAAACACATAGCAATAATATAAACATTCAAGCACATGCTATGTAATTGGAAACTATCATAAGAAAAATTATAAACTAATAATTTTATTCATAAATAATTGATAGTTTTATTTAAAAATAGACCTTATACAATAATCGAAATAAATCAAAAAATGATGTCTATTTTCTTTTGAAGATCTTTGAGTGGTCTTTCTCAAAGATCATCTTTAGTATCCTCAAATTTCTCGGGATCTTCATCAACAGCATCAAGACTGATTTCCCGTATTCTGCGCACAGTACCTTGATTATGTTCACATGCTAAAGCATTTACCTTTCGATTAATATTCTAAGCATACTCCCTATTACCGATTCCAAGTTTAATCAGCTTTCTTTGGTTACGGATAACAGTTCTTAGTAGTGCTTCCTGTCTATGATGAGTTTTAATAGTACTGAGAATGACTTGACGTAGATTGAGAATATCAATCTTAGCATCCAAACTGTTTTGGAGAAGAAGATTAATCATATCTTCATTTTCTTTTCCTTTATCCTCACTACCAGATTTCTTGAAGGAATCAACAAGATTAATAATTTCATTAGAAGCCATTCCACTCAAAGCTTTCAAAGTCTTAGCTTGAGATCTGGTTTGAGGATACATCCTTTAGTATAGATTCTCAAACAAGATGAGTACATATACCATAGAATTTTTAACACATACCAAACATAGGTGCCAGCCTTAAATAAATAATTCTGACCAGATTTGAAAAGATTTTCGCATCTTATGTGTTATCAAATCACAAAGATTCTTTGAAAAGAATCAATCTTCTGGATCATGTATCTAAAAATAGTTTAGATAAGAAAACTTATCCTGTTTACACAAGTTGTTGGAAGATAACTTTTCTACACATGAGGACTTATTAAGTTTTTTCAAGTAGATTGTGTATACTCTTTATGTTGAATAGGAGATATTAACAGGATACAAGATTCGCAGATACTTGTGCTTCCTTATATCAAACGATTGGGCATTGTAAGGATGCACTTTCCAACACGTTTAAGTGTTAGGGTGATAAGAACCTTCCTCACCGAGTACCATTTGAGTAATATCTTCCTTCTTATCTTTAGGGTCATGATCGTGTTCCCTTGTGTGGGTTTCGAATCCATCCTTTTTATCAGGAATATTGCGTGATGCTATATCCTTGATTACATCTTGTGCCCAGGATGGTATGTTCTTTGAATTCGAACCCATGTGATCTTGATCTGCCATTAAACAGATTGCAGAAGTCTTTTGTTCAAGACATTCTATATGTCCCCTTAAGGTATTTATTCCTTTTTGAATTTTTTTTATAAACACTTATCAAGGTATACCTTTCGACATGTCTCTATAAAAAGATCTTCTATAAGGATTTTATTCCTTATTTGTGAATGTTCCAGCAATTGAGTAAGATATTCACACTCTGAAGTTTGCTGATGTACTTCGTTGAAAAAAGACAATTTTTGTTCCAAATAATTTGCTAGATTATTTTGAAGGATGAGTGTTTCTCGCTTTCCTTCACATATTCTTACATTTACTCGAATAATAAGTTCTAGGACATCATCCAGGCTATCAATGGTTTTTCCTTCTTCTGAATAGTTTTCAACATGTTTGAAAAACCTTTCTAACATTTTACGAAATTCGGAATTGGGGCAGGACAGTGAATCAAATTTCTTTTCTCTTCCTGGAATAGAAACAGAAGATTTTTCACCAGTGATTGGAGTCGGATCCAAAACATGTTCCTTAAGTTTTGGATACATTCTTTTTTGATCATGATCATGATTCTCAATCAAGTTATCAGTCTTAGACTTTTTTCTTAATTTTCGAAAATACTTACGAGACCAATTTCCATTGACTTTTTTTGAGACCTTATTCTCAACATCTTGATGTACGTTAACTGAGTCCTTCATAAGTTTAGTTTTGCTTTTCTTATTTTGACTCATATCTTATAGGTTGGATCGCACCAAACACAGTTGTCAGATTTTTTCATGTTTGCCTACTCTGATACCAATTGAAAAGACAAGGGTACCCAAATACACCACAATATTTAAAATATCCACCTATAAGTCCTCTTATAAAAAGTGATTTTCTATGGACAAAGTCGAGACAATACGACAAATCGGTATTCACACTTTGTGTGTTCTTCTACAGATACGAGATCGAGACCATACAACAATCAAAGTGTGATTACTTGATAATAGGTTCGGACTTAACCAAACTCTATAGGATCACTATCAAGTAATACGGAGATAACGTTTGTGTATTTTACTTTTAATTATAATAAACAATTATAATTGCTGAAACAGAAAAGTAAAAGACACATCAAGATTTTGTTAACGAGGAAACCGCAAATGCAGAAAACCCCGGGACCAAGTCCGGAATTGAATACTCTCAGAATTAAGACGCTATACAAAATCTAAAACAACTTCGTATAGTCGAGACCATGCAACTAAACCTAGCTCACTTAGTTTCTTCAGTATCCCTGCGCTTCCGACATTCAATAAGTGCACGTACTGGAACAATTCCTTTGGATCGTATTCCAAACAGTAAAAGAACAACAAATCTGTTTGGTAACAGCTCTATTGATTCTTTCCAGATAAAGATATCTCAAGTCATATGCAAAGGCTCTTCCATTTAAACTAATAAACTCCTTTGCCTGCTTAGATGAATCTACCCAATAACTACCGAAGTAGCAGAGTTTAGATTTTTAATCAATCAATATAGAATCCAACAAGAAACTATAAAGCGATGCCGATCTTACACAACTAATCAATCGAATAAATCCGATTCTAGTTGGATCCCAGCCGATCAAGGTTTGTGCTACACAAAAATATGAGAAACCAATAAGAAATCTTTTTCGTCTTCAAATCTTCTTTAATCTTCAATTAAACCTGCACAACACCACTTGAATCTCTTGTGATCAATCACGAACAGAACGGAGTCTGTTAATAATGGATTATAACAAGATGTCTTTAGATCTACAAATAGTTCTAAAGATCCCGTCGACACTCCGATCTAGTTTGAGTGAATCTTATATCAAAAGAGAAGATTCTCAAGAATAAATAAACTAGGTGCAATCAAAGTTCAACAACCATTAGTCAATCAAATCAATCGAAAACTAATAAACTGAAATTATCTAGTTTCCCACCAACGGTACTCGTAGAGCTTCTTGATCCCACATAAGTCTTTAAACGAGCGGTCGTAAGAGATTTCGCCTAATTAGGGTACTTTCTTATCCGGATAGACGGATCCACCAGAAAAACAAAAAGATGAAGTTTGCCTTGCTCTTAGGATAGTTTGCTAGAAATGCAAACTTAGGTATTTATAGACCAAGGATGTTTGGACACCAAGGAATTTCAAAAACCGAAATATTCTTAAGATATGCAATAAATGCCCAAATCGGTTTTCATAATTCCTGGAAATGCTTATTTTCCGAAATCTCTCAATAGAAATTCTCCAATTAGTAAATGCACATTACTAATTTTTATTCACTAGAGATATGCATTTAATTGCTGGTAATGAAAGCATATAAAACTAACAATCTTAATTAAAAGATTCTTAATTTATTCGGACCGGGATCTACTTGAGTAATGAAGGAATAACTTTGAAGAATAAAAGATAAGAGTTAATGTTCGTTTTCAAAGTATGTTGACAACTTTTCTTTGTAAATCCCATTTCATATTTACAATCTTGGAATCGATTATACCACACTTCCAAATTAGTTTAGAATTGGTTCATCTGTATTCCAAGACAACTATGTGATTGATCAAATATCAAATCACAATCATGGGTTCAATTGGTTCTACCAATAACTGGGATCGGTTATACCTTAATATGGATTACTTGTGATCGAACACACAAGTTACCAGGACCGGTTACGTCAGTTACCAGGATCGGTTACGTCAATTACCAGGACCGGTTACCATATACTGATGGTATTACTTTTGATCGGTTACACAAGTCACTAGGATCAGTTACACCAATTACTAGGACCGGTTACACCAATTACAAGGATCGATTACACAATTCTTTTGTGATCGTTCACACCAATTACTAGGATCGGTCACACCAATTACAAATATCGATCATACCATCCCAGGTAATTACTTAGGATCGATTACACAAATTAATAAAAACTAGTCATACCAAATCATAAGTCAGGCACTGTGATTAGTTATACCAAGATACATAACAAGTTATGATCGGTTCTACTAACTCACATATATTGGTAATCCAAAGATATGCAATGAATAACAATACCAATAAGCCTAGTGATTTTACTTTCGATTCATAAAACAAGTTCATGAATGTACTTCCTTTAAACAAATGTAAACATTGTTTCCTAGGATGAAATCTTCACCTTTACCCATAAACATAATCACAATAGCATTTATACGATTATGTCGATGTCATATCTACGAAGTTCAAAAGATAAGCGTTATACTTCGTAGTCTAATTCCTTTACACTATGATCATATGATTATGTCTCACTACTAGAGTAAAACAATTATTCACAGCTTCACAGTTATGTTTTCAATGTAGCACGACTTGAAAGATACGTTAGGAATGAAATAGCTCAAAACAATATTACTAACCTCAAGAGGAAGGATGATGTCGTTGTTGTAGTTCGTTACTTCTTCATATTCTTCAGGTCTTCAAGTAATACTTGTATGTCTCATAATTCTAGACCTTCTAGTCTAACCTATACGAAGTTTTCTCTAGTACATAATCAAGCGACTCATAGATGAGTTTTGATTCACTAAAATATGACAACCAAACTAGACATGCCAACGCTTGGTGGGTTCAACCGATCTATGCTCTAACAACTCAATACGATATAACAAGTAAGATCATAATACGCAACTACAGAGAAAATAGTTGGATCTGGCTTCACGAATCCCAAATGAAGTCTTCAAGTCGTTAACCTAATATTGTTTTGCAAAAACCTAGGTTAAAGGAGAATCGACTCTTGTTCGCAACTAGGACACAGGAAAGTGTCGGGATTAGGTTTTCCAGTTGCTAGAGTTCTCCCTTATATAGTCTTTCATATCAGGGTTGCTTACAATTAAAGCTAAGATAGCTTATAAGATAAACATTGACGCTTCATTTTGTCATAAAACTAAAATTGGTGGGCTAATTTTTAGAAATTTTGTTGGTGCACACCTAGCCTAAGGGTGTATGGTCTTTAATGGAGTATCTGGTTCAGGACATCTAGAGTGTCTAGCAGTCTTGCAGTCTATCAAGTTGGTATTACAGCAGGAATTCAAGAATGCTGTCACTTAAACAGACTATCAAGCATTAGTCAAAGTTGTCCAGGGAGAAGAAGCTGATGTTCCTCGGGAGTTAAGAAGAATAGTTGAAGATATTTCTTTTCTGTTAGTTTCATTTGAGAGTTGTACATGTTTGCACACAAATACACTTGTTAATAAGTGTGCTGATGAATTAAAAATGATAAGAAAGACTCGCATTATACTTCAACTAGTTAAGCTCCTTATGATTGTCAGCAAGACTCTTAAACATATATTGTCGACTATCGCTGATGAAAGAAAACTCAACACCATAATTGAGTGAGACTCCATGAGGCATGTTTTGATAATATTATCAGGATTTTTTATCGTTATCGGCATACCTTTCAGGTTTGAGTCCAGAGTGACGTTCGTGAAAATACATGTAGCTATGGACTTTAAACTAACTCTTCAAAACGATCATATAACTAGTGCAGACGAAGATGGTTTAAATTTTTTTTTGAGATGAAGCAACCTCTTCCTCTTCTTCGAAATCTTGAAATATGTTGTGAGTTTCCACGCAAGTAAGAACCGATAAAAAAAATTGAAAAATGATTACTTGTTTTTGACTTGAATGAAGATCTTTCTCAATTTCGGCAGTCATTTTCATACCTTCCTGAAACTCTAGCATAGTTATACTAACACTTAGATCCTTAGCAGCAACTTGATTCCTTGTGGTGACTATTGTTGTTTGAGCATTAACCACCTCTTGTTTACTAGCTTTGTCAACTTTCCTAGTTTTACCCCTTTTTTAACCTTCTCTTCTACTTAGTTACATCCTCAACAATAGTACTATTGTAAGTTACCAAAGTCTCCTTATTAATAGTTGTGGTTACTCCTTCAATAGAATTATTGAAGGATGTAACACTTGACGTAGTCTTAAGAATCTTCATTATTTCGTAGGCATTTCATTCATAGAACCATCATCCTTCATGTATTTAAGATCATGGAAAGCTTAAGACAACTTGATTCCAATTTAAGTGATAACAACAAGAATGCTAGCTTCCACCACCATGTTTACATTAGTAAAATCATTATTAGTATCAAAACTTACAAAAGTTCTCTCATTCTTATCGTTATTTTTTCCTTTCTTTCTAAATTTATTGTCTCAATTTACAATTTATCCTTCCCCAGGCTTATCTAAATCTTTTTTAATAATTCTGCATTCATATACAGCATTCCCTATAATCTTACAATGCCTACAGAAATTTGGAACCTTAGAAATTTACATTACTTGATAAAATTCCCCCATAGTTTGTGCCAACAAAAATTCTATTAGAGATTTCTCGAAATATGATTCAAGCAAAAAGTACACAAACTGTTTGGGGGTATGCATACCTAGAGCTTTTGGGTATATTTTTGAACATAGGTACGAGAGACAACGGTTCACAAACTACTTCGGTTATGCGTACCATGTCTAGTTAGACATAGTTCTGTACCCTTTTTGTTAGAGGATTGCTCGGTCGAACTCGCAAGCGTTTCTATCTCAAGCTTGTTTGTCAAGTTTAGTTGATCAAAACTATAAGTCTTGATTTCTAGTCTACTTATAGTTATGTCTAGGATTAAGATAGAATGTGTAGTTGAGTTTTAGACTTCATAGCGTTTATCGATTGAAGATAAAGATCTACTAAGGAAAGCTTGAAGGAACTTCATCAACAAAGGTATACGGAGACTAAAACTTATCTATCACTCAGAAGTCTATTCTATCTCCTGACGAGACTAAGTCGTATAGCTATAAAGACTTTCATATTATACACATTTGATATTTCGAGCTGAGTTTAACTCAGTTATTTATTGCTCGAAATATGTCTAGGAAGATTTTTGTTTTAGCTATGTTCATCATATTCCTGACGAGTTTAGTTGGAAACAATTTATTTGTTGGAAACTAAATAATAAGTCAAAAGATGATCATGTGAAAATTTACTTGAAACATCTTACATGATTTATGTGAGACAATCATTTGTTGTCGACTTATAACCTAATAGTTTGTGTGAGACGACTATTGTCGTCTTCTAAGGATGTTTCAATGATTAAAATAGGAGTTTAGAACAATTAACCTTTGTCTGGATACAGCACAGTATGCAAACTGTTTTGGTATGATTCAGTTCCCAGAACATAGTTTGCATACCTAGTATGCGAACGGTTTTAACTGTTAAAGTTCGGGAACCAAGTTTGCATACCAGTATGCGAACGGTTCTACCAGAGTTAGGTCCGGGACTGCTGTTTGCATACCCGTTTGCAAACGGCTGGACAAGACCAAAGTCCGGGTGCTATAGTTTGCTTACCAGTTTGCAAACTTGGTGGTTTAAGTTCTAAAATCGGTTATGTAAGTTTTCATACTCATGAAAAAATACATTAATAAATTAAGGAATGCAATCTTTGCAAACCGTGGCTTAATGTTCATGAATTGATTTTAGTATAAGTACTTTGTACAATTACGAATCAATCCGATTTTTCTTCAATTGGTTCATATATATTTCTATGAGATAATGAACAATTGAACAAACCCTATTAGTAACACAATTATATTCATTTGGTTATCTTTCATGATTGATTAATCATCATATTTGATCTAGAAGTGTTAGTGTGGTTAAGACAAAAGTGTTCATATGGCTAACTTCGGTTAACCATTTTTGAGCCAACTCAATATACACGTTTAGGTACGGTTACCATATCTAAATGAAGGTATATTTCATTTATGTGTAACAAGCTAAGACCATCTAACGGTGGAGAGATATTGCTTTGGTTTTAAGCAAACTTAGCTTGAATCTTAAATCAGGATTTCATCTAACGGTGAATATTGAATGCTTTGTTTCTAAGATAACTTAGCTTTGATTAAAAAAAAACCATGATTTGGAAGACTATATAAGGGGGAACTCTAGCAACTGGAAAACCTAATCCCGACACTTTCCTGTGTCCTAGTTATGACTAGATTCGATTCTCCTTTAACCTAGGTTTTTCCTATACCATTATAGGTTAACGACTTGAAGACTTCATTTGGGATTCGTGAAGCCAGATCCAACTATTTTATCTATAGTTACGTATTCTTATCTTAATTGTTCTATCTTACTTCTTTAAGATGGAACAAAAACTGCATAGGTACTTCTGTGGGAGACAAATTTATCTATCAGAATAGACTTATCTTTGGAAGATAGATTTGTTTATAATTCTTCGACTTTGGGTCATAGCAACTCTTAGTTGTGAGTGAGATCAGCTAAGGGAATCAAGTGCATAGACTCCTGCTGGGATTCAGAGGCGTAAGGAACGCGACTGTACTTTAATCAGTGTGAGACTTGGTTAGAGCTCAACTACATTCCAGTCCGAAGTTAACTTGTAGCAGGCTAGTGTCTGTAACGGCTTAATACAGTGTGGTGTTCAAATATGGACTAGGTCCCGGGGTTTTTCTGCATTTGTGGTTTCCTCGTTAACAAAACTTCTGGTGTCTGTGTTATTTCTTTTCCGCATTATATTTGTTTATACAATTGAAATATCACAGGTTGTGCGTAGTTCAATCAAATTGTAAATCCGACCTTTGACTATTAGATAGAAATTGATTGGCACTTGGATATTGGTCTTTGGTACCGTGCAAGTTATTTCTCATATCAATCGGGCTCACAGATTTCTATCTGTTCGATTGCAGATTGTATTAAGAAATTGAGATATAATTTTTTGATATATTTTTTGGTGGAGCTCGCTTTATAAGCTGGTGCTCTCATAATTATATTGGAGTTAGTCTATACAGATTGCCGAATGAAATATCAGGTATGGTTGTTATACCCCCACTTTTTCAATTGTTATCAGAGTGGTCAAACACGCTAAGACCTCATAAGTCTGTGTTTGTTGCATTCTGACTTTATGGACAGAAGTGCTATCTCTGTAAACGTACCGCCAGTCTTCGATTACTCGAATTAATTATGGTGGAAAATTGCTATGCGTGCCTTTCTTCAAGCGCGTGATTTTCAATCATGGGTTCGTGTTGTTAATGGCTATAATCCCCCGTTAGTTATGGTAAATGGTGTAACTGTACCAAAGGATATTAGTGAGTATGAGCCTATTGAGATTCTTGCTGCAAAGCAAAATTGTGACGGTTTAAATGTTATCATCCATGCCATTACCCCAGATATTCATTACCATGTGACTACGTGTACTCGGTCTAAAGATGCTTGGGATATCTTAGAAACCGTATTTGAACTGAATACCTCTGAGAAAGAAGCTAGGATTCAAAACCTAAATTCAGATTGGGAAAACCTTCATATGGCTGATGGAGATTCATTTGATGAATTTAATCACAAAGTGTCTGAAATTGTTAATGCATCTTTTGCATTGGGTAAAACTATTCCTGAAAAGGAAATTGTGATGAAAATTCTCAAATCATTGCCAGCTAAATACGATTCTAAGAAACATGACATCATTGAGGAAAATAACCTTGATACACTTTCCAAAAATACTCTTGTTGGAAAGCTAAAGATTTTTTATCATGAACTGAGTAAAAGAGAAAAACTTCACATGTCTTGCAACCATGTTGCTACATCTGATGTAAAGTCTCTATGTCCTAAATTGATTGATACAAAGGATGAGAATTGCTTTAATTCGACTCTTTCATTGTTTGTACAACAGTTAAAGAAAATTCTTAGACAGAGAAAAAGAAAGTCTCGGAAAAAATCTTCTTCAATCAATGAGAAGGATGGAAAAGTTCACAAAGACTATGATAATGGAACTTGTTCCAAGTGCTACAGAAGTGTTCTTGATATCTCTGGTTTTCCTAATAAGGAGGTCAGTGAGTTAACCAAAGCATGGATGGCGACTCTTGACTACTGTCCGTAGGAAGAAGCCTGTGAAAGTTCTCTCACTTACTTTGCTGATAATAACACTTGTCTATCCAACAACTCTGATTATTCCATGATAAACAATCTAACTTCCCCAGAAAAGAAAATTGATTTTTTAACCAAAGATTTATACTCAATGAAGAGTATGTTTCAACTGGAGAAGGAAGCCTGTATTAAAAGGATTGAAAAGCTGGAATGTCAACTAAAAAAATTAAGACAAGAAAATGCGATATCTCGCAATCGTGATTACAAGAAGAAGAATCTTCTTTCGTTGAAAAACTCTTGGATACTAAATCAGCATATCACTCCTAAAAACTTATCACTATCAAACTCTTCTTGTAAAGAGAAAGATGTGGTAAAACAAAAGGGCACAACAAATCCTAAGTCTTCCTTGTGTAAAGACCAGGATCACCCAAAGATGAACTGCACAAAGGTTCTTGAAAATTCTTCCTCTGTTAATCAGAAAAAGAGAAGAAAATCTCATAAGAAATCTACGTCACTTTCGAAAGAGATATTCAGAACCGTTCATAGTTTGCATATATCAATCTACAAAGCATTCAGAACAGTATGGAAAAGGAAGGTGTCACCTGTTGATCTTCCTTCCATAAAGAGATTTCAGAAACAAGGAATGAGGAAATCATCCTCCCCTCTTGAGAATCACCCGATCCTTCATTGGATGGGAGAAATTACAAGTTGTAATAGTTTCTAAGATTGTTCTTGTTTTTCCCTGGACAAGAACCATAATCTTAAGAGGGGTATGAAAAGGTTCATGATACTTCATAATTCTTGAGTTTGATGGGAAGCTTCTCTTATGATTAATTTATTTCTGTATCTTCTTTTTGTGCTCTAAATTCGTTTATTGAGCTAAGAACCGTTCCTTGTGCTGTTGTTCGTGTAAATAACGTACATACATCCTGGGTATTTGTACGGTCTTCCTAATAAAGTCCTTTTTAAAATATCCAAAATTATGTTAGGGTTTTGGTCAAAGGTCTTTTTAGGAATTTACTCCATATCTTCTTCTTTTTATGTTGGAAGATTTCACTCTCTGAAGCAAGCATTTTATTTACCTTTTTATCATGTCCTCATCAAGTCTTTCTAGTAAAGAAGATGATTTCTGGACTGTTCTCTTTCCCTCTAAGAAAGTTCGTTTTGATTCCTCTGATAATGAGATGTGTCAAGACAAATGTGATTCCTCCTCGAATGTGAATCCCTCTGTCTCTCATTTTAATAAGATCTCACTAACCATGAATCTCGTCTTGGAACAAGTACGTTCCTTGAAGAGTGAACTTCAATCTTTAACCAAAATACTTAAGGACAAGATAGATAATCTCGAATCCAGGATTGATATAATCTAAGATGAGCTTGAAGAATATAGAGAATATGAGAAGAGTCTTCAAAGTAAGTGAAATGCCATTTGTTCTTGCTAAAATAATATCTAGGAAACTTCTTATGAGAATCTATTCTTGTATTTAAGAAGGATAACTAGGGTTTGGAATATCATATATTGTGTTTACACAGAGCTATTGCCAACGTTTTTCATCTTGCAATGTTTTTAGATTTATTTATTTAAATTCTAAGTTATTTGGAAGATGATTTTGCAGTATTAATCTTTATTGGTTTTATATATTGCAAAAATATGTTATGGGATATTTGTGTTTACGTACGTAAACTGTGATTATCTCATATATGCTCAAAAGCTAAGTCTATTATGTCTTTATGCAAGTATTGATAAAAGATAGAATGAACTTTGAATATTTTGCAGTATTGATCTTTCCCTGATCCACTTCTATGTGAAAGTACTGTATGGCTCCATAGGTTTTCTTATGTTGAGTGTTTCCGATTGAATTAATTAATGAGATCTTCTTATGGTTAATTTATTCGTGTTTTTTGGATACAAATTCATGTTTCATGTAATTTGTTAATGTCCAAAGAAATCCTTCTTTTCTTGTAAAAGTAAGGTCGCTCTTGTTGTTCTTTCGGGAATGACATTTTATGGGGGAGAGTTCTTAATTGAACTTGTGCTTAATTGCCAAATCTTTGTGGGGAGTGCAGCTGTGGAATATTGTAGGAGTTATCTTGTATCTTTATAAACTCCTTGGTGAATACACTAAGTTTCGACTATGTGAAATCATCGAAACAAAGTTGATATGTTCTTTTATAGTCATGAATTATCTCTTTGAGAATTTCATTATGATCCCATAGTTTTCGTACCTTTGCCAATTTATATTGTCAAAAAGGGGGAGAATTATTTGGTAGTTCACACTACATACATATGGTTTACGGATCATTATGTAAGGGGGAGTGATTTTCATGTGAGATG
The DNA here is from genome assembly GCA_023531105.1 of Papaver atlanticum. NCBI lineage: Eukaryota > Viridiplantae > Streptophyta > Magnoliopsida > Ranunculales > Papaveraceae > Papaver > Papaver atlanticum. The sequence goes on from JAJJMB010011049.1 coordinate 198,225, forward strand.
GAAGTATTTACTAAGGGGGAGTGATACATATCACCGTAGTATTATTGTCAAAGTTGTGATACAATTGGACTTTGATGCTGTATAATAATACTATGACACTGTATAATAATGATTGAGAAAAGATGTTTTTCATATGTTTTCTTATTGTTATGCCTACGAATCTTCAACAAAAATGATGCTGAGTTGAATACGTTCAGAATCACTGAAGTACTTGGAGTGGCGAAGAATTCAAGGAATGTTGAAGAACCAAGGAAATTAAGCATGATGGATAGAAGCTATAAAGTTTATTTATTTTGTGATCTATATGTATTGATAGTTTTGTCACTAAAATTGAAAAAGGGGGAGATTGTAAGAGCATTGCTCGGTAGAACTCGCAAGCGTTTCTATATCAAGCTTGTTTGTCAAGTTTAGTTAATCAAAACTATAAGTCCCGATTTCTAGTTGATAGACGCATTTATGTGTCTATTTTCATCTCTATTGTGTATATTGTTAGTACCCATTTTTGTACTTATTTTGGTATTTTATCTCTTTGTAGGTGTTTTTGGAGAAATAAGCTTTTGCGGCGAAATTGGCTCGAAAAGTTGATAAATTCAACCCAAGGGACGAGTGTTATGCGGACTCCAGCAACGGATAAGGGGCGACCACTGGATAATGGGTAACCTTTCCCATTCACGTTCAAATTCTGTTTTTGGCGGGAAACCAAAACCAAAACATAAAGCATGTTTCTAGCAGTTTTGGTGTTATCGTGATTTGGAGGAGTTTGAAGACGATTAAACCTCTGATTTTCATAGGATAGACTCCTTATGGGTCTAGGAATCTAATATGGGTGTTTAACTGGATTAAACTGGGCTCCATCGACGGATTTTTATCACAACAGCAAAAAAAGGAAAGTCACGTGTGTTACCTGTTTTAGAAAATTTTAGAGAGATTAAAGTGCTATAAACCTTCCCAAAGATTTGTATATATCTATGGAAGAGTTTAGAATCAAAAGGAAAGCTCAGAAACGTGTATAAATTCTAAAACAAGAAATTGCCGCAACTTTTCCGTGAAGAGAAAGGAAGAGATTTTGGAGAGATTTAATCGCTCTGTTTGATATAAATAGATTGGTTGGGTCATATAGAAGGGGGGTCGAAAGTTAGGGAAAGTTTAGAACACGAAAGAGCCGAGAAATCAAAGGTGCAGGAAACCGGGTTTTGCTGCTGCTGCTGAAGAACACGAAGAACATTGACCCACACAGAACAGTCGCAAAGAAGTATCGTTCTTCAACAGTAGAACACAGTAATCGTTTATAAACAGCACTTCGATTGTAACAGTGACTTCTGTAACGACTATAAAGCGTTGAAGATTCGCTGTATTATTATTCTCCTTCAATAAAAACACCTTTTGAGCCATGTTTCTATCTTTTGAGCATGTTTTTACCATGAGGAGCTAAACCCCAACACTGGGATGACGGAGGAAGACGAATATCATACTTGGGGTAATTTTATTAATTCTTTTTTAAGACTTTGCATTAATTTTAATTGAAATTATGATTTGAATTAATTGGTTGTCATTTAATTTGATGATGTATGCTTAGCTTAGGTGTTTTGATACATCATGCTTAGGATTTACAATCAATGTCTTGAGAATCTACTTTGGCAAAAATAGAGTCCATGTTTTTCTTGAGCTAAAATTGTCAAAGAATTAATAATTGAACCTTATGTTTTGAATTCGGTGGAATCCTGAGTCCCAGTAACTCTCGCACCCTTTGTAATATTTTTGTATATATTTTTATTAAATTTAAAAACTCGAATCTTCACAAGTCCGAGAGTTTGAACTCATTTACTACAACAACTTTAAAATCACATCACTAGTCTACTTATAGCTATGTCTCGGATTAGGATAAAATGTGTAGTTGATCTTTAGACTACACGGCGTTCACCGATTGAAGATGAAGATCTACCGAGGAGATCTTGGAGGAACTTCATCAATAAAAGGTATTCTATTCTATCTCCTAATGAGACTAAAACTTATCTATCACTCAGAAGTCTATTCTATTCTATCTCCTAATGAGACTAAGTCGTATAGCTATATAGACTTTTATATATATTATACACATTTGATATTTCGAGCTGAGTTTAACTCGCTTATTTATTTCTTGAAATATGTGTTCGAAGCTTTTTTCTTTAGCTACGTTCATCATATTCTTGACGAGTTTAGTTGGAAATAATTTATTTGTTGGAAACTAAATAATAAGTCAAAAGATGATCATGTGAAAATTGCCTTGAAACATCTTACATGATTTGTGTGAGACAATCATTTGATGTCGACTCGGAAAGTTTCGTATTGATCATTCAATCACTTGAAAATTACTTATAAGCTAATAGTTTGTGTGAGACAACTATTGTCGTCTTCTAAGGATGTTTCAATGATTGAAATGAGAGTTTAGAACAATTAACCTTTGTCTAGATACAGCACAGTATGCAAACTGTTTTGGTATGATTCAGGTCCAGGAACCTAGTTTGCATACCTAGTATGCGAACGGTTTTAACTGTTAAAGTCCGGGAACCAAGTTTACATACCAATATGCGAACAGTTCTACCTGAGTTAGGTCCGGGACTGTTGTTTGCATACCCGTTTGCAAACGGCTGGACAAGACCGAATTCCGGGTGCTATAGTTTGCATACCAGTTTGCAAACTTAGTAGTTTAAGTTCTAAAATCGGTTATGTATGTTTTCATACTCATAAACAAATACATTAATAAATTAAGGAATGTAATATTTGAGAACCGTGGCTTAATGTTCATGAATTGTTTTAGGTATAAGTACTTTGTACAATTACGAATCAATCTGATTTTACTTCAATTGGTTCATATATATTTCTATGAGATAGTGAACAATTGTACAACTATATTAGTAACACAATTAGATTCATTTGATTATCTTTCATGATTGATTGATCATCATATTTGATCTAGAAATGTTAGATGAATGTGGTTAAGAAAAAAGTGTGCATATGGCTAACTTCGGTTAACTATTGTTCAGCCAACTCAATATACATGTTTAGGTACGGTTACCCATATCTAAATGAAGGTATATTTCATTTGTGTGTAACAAGCTAAGACTATATAACGGTGGAGAGATATTGCTTTGGTTTTAAGCAAACTTAGCCTGAATCTTAAATCAGGATTTCATCTAACGGTGAATATTGAATGCTTTGTTTTTAAGCTAATTTAGCTTTGATTGAAAGCAAACCCTTATTTGGAAGACTATATAAGGGAGAACTCTAGCAATTGGAAAACCTAATCCCGACACTTTCCTGTGTCCTAGTTGCGACTAGAGTCGATTCTCCTTTAACCTAGGTTTTCCAAAACCATTATAGGTTAACGGCTTGAAGACTTCATTTAGGATTCATGAAGCCATATCCAACTATTTTCTCTATAGTTGTGTATTATGATCTTACTTGTTCTATCGTATTGAGTACTATCTTCTCTTTGCTCGAGATTTATCTCTGATAGGTAAGATTTAAAAAGTAATCATAAAGCTCTTCGTCTCATTCTTTGTGATTCACAATAACTTCTTCTACTACCATATAGTTAAGTTATTGTGAGGTGATTGATATTTCTAGTCTGCTCTTCGGCAGTATAAGACCGGATTATCAATTGGTTCATGTTCACCTTGATTTATCAAAAGACGGAACAAAAACTTTGTAGGTACTTCTGTGGGAGTCATATTTATCTATGAGAATAAACTTATCTGTGGGAGACATATTTGTTTATAAGCCTTCGACTTTGGGTTGTAGAAACTCTTAGTTATGGGTGAGATCAGCTAAAGGAATCAAGTGCGTAGAGTCCTGTTGGGATTCAGAGGCATAAGGAATGCGACTGTACTTTAATCGGTGTGAGACTTGGTTTGGGTTCAACCACATTCCAGTCCGAAGTTAACTTGTAGTAGGATAGTGTCTGTAGCGGCTTAATACAGTGCGGTGTTCAAATATGGACTAGGTCCCGGGGTTTTTCTGCATTTGCGGTTTCCTCTTTAAAAAAACTTCTGGTGTCTGTGTTATTTCTTTTCCGCATTATATTTGTTTATATAATTGAAATATCACAGGTTGTGCGTAGTTCTATCAATTGGTAAATCCGACCTTTGGTTGTTGGATAGAAATTGATTGGCACTTGGACATTGGTCTTTGGTACCGTCCAAGTTTTTTCTCATATCAATCGGGCTCACAGATTTCTATCTGTTCGATTGCAGATTGTATTGAGAAATTGAGATATAACTCTTTGATATATTTCTTGGTTGAGCTCGCTTTATAAGTTGGTGCTCTCAGAATTATATTGGAGTTAGTCCATACAGATTGCCGAATAAAATATTGGGTGTGGTTGTTATACCCCCGCTTTTTCACTTTTTGTAAATGTCAAAGTACATGAACTGCCACAGGATGTATACTCGGTTTGCATACCTTGTCTTTAAGATAAAGTTCTAAAAACTTTATTGGGCACACGAACTGTCAAAGGGTATGCTTTCCCGTTTAGTATACCATGTAAATTTTTATATAGTTATGTACACTTTTTGCAAAGGAAAAAAGGAAAATATTTGCAAAGGATCCCTTCTAGTTGTGTACATTAATTATTAAAGCATCGTTGCACTTTTGCTCAATCTCTCATAAATACTTCTAAGACACATTATTCACAAAATATCATTGAACTTGTGGATTATTGTTGAGATTGAGTATTCTTGAACACCATTATTGTTTGAACATTCATGACCTTGCGAACCATCTATTGTGCACGGTTCAGTAACCAACCAGACCATGAATACGTATTCTTCTTTTTGATACAATGAAATTTTTTACATGCTTACATGTATTCCTAACTTGGAATAATCTAGTTAGAGAAGTTGTGTAGCTTCAATTCTTAGCAACCCTAATCCTTGATAATCTATATACATAGAGACTAGCAATTGGAATTCTCAATCCCTGGAATTCTGGTGTTCTAGTTTCTAAGCTCCTATAGAACATAGGTTTCTTCATGAAACTGAATTATGTTATACGACTTTGAAAGACTTCACTTAGGGATTTGTGAGTTTTGGTCAGTCTACCTTTTACTTGATAGTTCTTGTAGCTGGATCTTTTTCTTATTAATTACTAGCAAAAGAGAATGCACGACGCGAGTGCCGCTTCCTTTTACATCCTAAAAATTGTATAAGATTTTGAGTGCTTAGCTTGTTGTAGGCAGTCTTAGGTTGTAATCCATTAGACATCACTTTATTTATAATCTACATCATTCTAGTCCATTCTATCTGATAAAATGATCAGAGACCTATCTTACAAAATAAATATTCCACCTTCTTTTATGAGGAATAATCAACAAACATTTAAATTTGAAGGAAAAAAATGAACAAAAGTCTTGCCAAAAACTTCGGCATTGCACTAATTGGTGATTCATTATTATTTAGTATATTAAACTTCCGGATGAATCTTTTCCTTTTAATTATTTTTACTTACATATTTTAAGGAAGCAGACTTGTGAAGCTTGTTTCATAGTCGAAAACGTGATTCAAGGATCTTTTCTAAGGACTGATCCCTAATAAGGATCTATTCTAAGAACCGATCCAAATAAGGATCTCAACTAGGACCGACCCCTATTAAGGATTTAAACCAGGACTGATCATAAGGATTTTAGTATGGACCAATCCCTAGCAAGGATCTAAGTTAGTACCGGTCCTTATATGCACTTTCGTTATGTCTGTTATCTTCGAGTTTCTATAGACATCGAGGTGTACGTTGGTTAGACTGGAAATTTTCATAAATGTTGATATAATAATTTGAGCCTGTCATAAACTCTAATATCTTAATTTTCACGTATTTTCCTTTGATACTCATGGCATGATCCTGTAACCGATTTTTCAATATATTTTTTAGATATTGGAATTATATGCTTACCATATCCTAGAGGTTTGCTACTCTTTGATTGCTATATTAATAAATTACATGGATGAGTGTTAGATAATATTATTTTTCATTTATGAGTGACATTGGTTTAATAGTTAGAATACGGTTGGTATTTTTTAATTTCGAACATAAATCTATATTTTATATCTTAAGAATTTTCTGAATTAATAATACCTTGTACCTCAATCAAGCCTTGGTCATCAAACTATAAATAGTGGAGCTTGTATTCTTACAAACTCATCCTTTGACATACATCTTAATCGTATGGGAAGCCAACTTGTTAAGAGATAAGTGTAATCTAATTAGGTGAAACATCTTTCGTTGGCTTTGTATAAATTCTTCTTTGGGATCAAAAAGCTTTTAGAAGTACTGTTGGTGGGAAACTGATTCCTATTGTTAATTTAGTTTTTAGGTTAACTGATTTGATTAAAAACTAATAGTATAGTTATCCTTGATAGATAAAAATTGTTTATTCTATGGCCCTTCTCTTCCAATATAAATCCGCTCAAGTTTGTTTGAGGATTTTAATATTACTGATCTCGTGATTCAAGATCCATAGATAGAACTGTTGATCAACCAATGTTAACAGACTTCGTTTTGTGTGTGCTGATCAATAATTGAATCTAGTTGTCCATATCGATTACTTTGAAGATTGAAGACTTAAAGACTTTTTATTATCGGTTTCTAATCTTTGTGATTCTTCTTGCATACTTGCTTATTTGGGATCCAAACAAGCAGTTTATATTGATAGAAATAAGTCTTACGTAAAACTCGAGCAAGTTGTTATATTTCTTGGATAGAGCTTGTTTACTAATTATTTTGATAATCTTTGTCTTGGTTTGATCTTTGACCAAAGGATTTTATATTGGTTAAATGGAAGATCCTTTACTCCACTTTAACTATGATCTAAGAATTAATTTGGGTGATTGGTCAGTGAGTTGGTTACTAAAACAAATTTAGTCCTTTGATGTCGAGTTACGATTCAAAAGAGTTGAGAGCGGAAGTCGTCACAGGGGTGAAATAACTCAAGATAGTGGACTCAGTATTGGGATTCACATGCGTAAACCAGATTGGTTGTAGGACCAAGGATGTTGAAGGAACTGAGTAACGAAGGAGTGTTTACTTGGTCTCAACTATACAAAGTTGCGATAATCAATTTGTACAGTGGATTAATTCTAGTAGTAATCAAAGATGGACTATGTTCCGGGTTTTTTCTGCTAGGCAGTTGATAAGAACCTTGTTAGATTCTTATCAAGAGAGAAACTGAGAACTTTATCGTACACAAGTTTATGAAATAAACTAGCAAAATTCTTTTCTGATTTCATTCATTTTTTTTCATGAAATATATAAAGGACCTAAATTCTAAACATAAACTCAACTAAAGAAGGAAATTGTTCCTATCATAAGAAACTAGAATACTTTCAATGAAAGAAACATCCGTTTTCTAAACTAACGGAGACCTAAACTAAGAAACTAAATGACTTCCATAAAATTTCAGCCCTTTGCCACTGCATTGTTTTCTGAATCTTCTAGAAGTTCTATCAATCCTACCCCCTTAAGCACGTCCTTGTCCTTAAGGGCTATCATTAACAGTAATGCTACTTGTTCTCCGTCAACTTCAATTGGAAGCCCCTTTAATACATCAGTGTTTGGTGTTACAACCTTCTTTAAGTTGGAAACATGGAAGTTGGGATGAATTTTCGATTCTTCTGGCAAGTCCAAGTGTTAAGCAACCTTTCCAACACGTTGTAGAATCTTGTATGGGCCGAAAAAATGAGCTGGCAGTTTCTGAGAGGGTCTGCAAATAGTGGAGGTCTGTCGATACGGTTGTAGTTTCAAGTACACATACTATCCTTCTTGAAACTCTATTTCGAAACACTTTTTATCCGCAAACTGCTTCATCCGATTATGAGCCACTTGCAAATTCTCCTTCAAGATATCTAACACTTTATTTCGTTGTACCCAAGCCTTATCCAGATTAGTGTTCTTTGCTTCTCCAGGAATATAATTGTTTAGAGTAGGAGGAGGTACTCCATAAAGTGCTTCAAAAAGAGTAACTTTGGTTGAAGTATGATACGTTGTGTTATACCAGTATTCGGCCCATGACAACCATAACGTCCATGTTTTTGGTTTGTCATTAATAAAAAAACTCAAATACGTTTTTAAACATCTATTAACAACCTCAGGTTGTCCATCTGTTCGAGGATGATACAAAGAGATGAGCTTGAGCTGAGTACCTTGCAATTTAAATAGCTCTTGCCAAAAACGACTTGTGAATACTGCATCTCTGTCAGATATGATAGTTTTATGGAAACCGTATAGCTTAACAACAAAATCCATGAATTTTTGAGCTACGGTAACAGCTGTATACGGATGCTTCAAAGTGATAAAATGAGCATATTTAGTGAATCTATCAACCACTACTAATATGACTGTTTTACCAATATAATTCGATAACCCAACAATGAAATCCATGGATATATCGGACCAAACATTAGTAGGTATTTGAAGGGGTTGCAACAATCCAAATGGTGATAATGTATTGTACTTATTTCTTTGGCAGATATCACATCCAGATATATAGTTTTTTACGTCTTGCCTCATTCCTGGCCAATAAAGCAACCTACTTAATCTCTGAATAGTTTTCAAGTAACTCGAATGATCCGCAGCTGGTGTCGAATGAAACTCATTCATAAGAATATTCTTCCATTTGGATGTCGGACTTATAACCAACTGATTTTGGCGATACATTAATAACCCATTATCTTCAGAGAAATGCTTTATGCTGAAATTAGTATGACCAAGTTTCTGTATCTTTTCCATTATCCAAGAATCAACTTTGAGATCTTGTTTGTGAAAGATTAGGGTACCCAAATACACCACAATCTTTTTGTTTCAACCTATAAGTCCTCTACCGAATGTGATCGTCTATGGAATGAGTCGAGACAATGCAAAAATTCGGTTCACACTTCGTGTGATTTTCTATGGATACGAGATCGAGACAATACAAAAACAAGATAACTTGTGTGATTAACTATGGATACAAGATTGAGACAATACTTCAACAAAGTGTGTTACTTGATAATAGGTTCGGTAATAACCAAATTCTATAGGATCACTATCAAGTAATGCGGAGTTAACGTATATGTGTATTTTATTTTATTATAATAAATAATTATAATGCAGAAATCAAAGTAAAAGACACAGGAAGATTTTGTTAATGAGGAAACCGCAAATGCAGAAAAACCTCGGAACCTAGTCCAGTTTTGAATACTCTAAGAATTAATCCGTTATACAAAATCTAATACCTACTTCGTATGCTTGAGACCAAGCAGACTACCCCTAGCTACTTAGTTCCCTCAGTATCCCTGCGCCTTCGACTTCTAGAGTCACGCACATGAATAGCAAGTCCTTTGGATCGTATTCCAAACAGCAAAGGAAGAATTTGTTTGGTAACCACACTAATCAATCTTGCTAAAATATTTAGATGAGTCGTTGACAAAGGATCTTCCGTTTAATCTAATAAAATCCTTTGTCAAGTTAGATCAATCTAACTTTAACTACCGAAATAGTCAAGTATAGATTCGCACTCAATCAAAATAAATCTCAAAGAGAAATATAGTGAATGGTGATCTCACGCAACTAACCAATCGAATATATCTGATTCTAGTTGGATCCCAGCCAATCAAGGTTTGTGCACACAATTCACAAGATACGAAAACCAATAAGAAATCTTCATCGTCTTCAAATCTTCTTTAATCTTCAATAACCTGCACAACACCACTTGAATCTCTTGTGATCAATCACGCACAAAACAGAGTCTGTTAACAATGAATTATCACAAGATGTCTTTAGACCTAACAACAGTTCTAAAGATCTCGTCGATACTTCGATCTAGTTTGAGTGAATCTTATATCAGAAGAGAAGATTCTCAAGCATAAACAAATTATGTGCAATCAAAGTTTTAACAACCGGTAGTCAATCAAATCAATCGAAAACTATTAACACTGCAATTATCTAGTTTCCCACCAATGGTACTCGTAGAGCTTCTTGATCCCACAAAAGTTTTTAAATGAGCGGTCGTAAGAGATTTCACCAAATTAGGATACTTTCCTCTCCGAATAGACTGCTCCACCAAAAACAACAAGAAATGAAGTTTGTCTGGCTCTTAGAATGGTTTGCTAGAAATGCAAACTTTGGTATTTATAGACCAAGGATGTTTGGACAATAAGGAATTTCCAAACCCGAAAGTATTCTCAAGATATGCAATGAATGGATAAATTCGGTTTTCCTAATTCCAATAAATGCTTGTCCAATATTTCCAAAATCTCTCAATAGAAAAACTCCAATTAGTAAATGAACATTACGAATTTTTATTCTCTAGAGATATGCATTAATTGCTAGTAAGTAAAGCATATAAAACCAAAAACCTTAATTAAAAGATTCTTAATTTATTTCGGCACAGGATCACCTTGAGTATATGGAATATCTTTGAACAATAAATGATAAGATTTACTATTCGTGGTCAAAGTATGTTGACACCTTTTCACTGAAAATCCTTATTTAATATTTATATGGATTTGCATTCTTGGAATCGGTTATACCACACTTCCAAACAAGTTTAGAATTGGTTCACCTGTTTTTCCAAGACTACTATGTGATTGATCAGATACCAAATCACATACATGGGTTCAATCGAATCTACCAATCACTAGGATCGGTTATACCTAATTATGGAAACACTTGTGATCGGTCACACCAGTCACTAGGATCGGTTACACCAGTTACAATGATCGATTTCATCTACACATGGTATTACTTTTGATTGGTCACACCAGTTACCAGGACCAGTTACACCAATTACAAGGATCGGTCACACATATACTCATGATCGGTCACACCAATTACTAGGATCGGTCACACCAATTACAAGGATCGATCATACCATCACATGGTGATTACTTAGGATCAGTTACACCAATTAACAAAACCAGTCATACCAAATCATAAGTCAGGCATTGTGATTAGTTATACCAAGATACATAACCTAAGTTAAGATCGGTTCTACCATCTCACGCATATTGGTGATCCAAAGATTTGCAATGAATAGCCAGACCAATAAGCCTAATGATTTCCCTTTCGATTCACGAAGCAAGTTCATGAATGTGCTTCCTTTAAACAAATGTAAAACATTGTTTCCTAGGATGAAATCTTCACCATAACCCATTCACATAATCATAACAATATATACAAGATTATGTCGATGTCATATCTACGAAGTTCAAAAGATAAGCGTTATACTTCGTAGTCTAATTCCCTAATACTATGATCATACTATTATGATCATGTCACATCACTAGAGTTTACAATATGTACAGTATATACAGCTTCGTAGTTTTGTTTGCAATATAACACGACTTGAAAGATACGTTAGGAATGAAACAGTTCAAGTCAATATTGCTAACCTCAAGTGGAAGGATGATTTCGTCGTTGTAGTTCGTTACTTCTTCAGGTCTTCGGAGTAATACTTGTATGTCTCAACATTCCTAGACTTTCTAGTATAACCAAAACGAAGTTGACTCTAGTATTTAATCAAGCGACTCTATATGAGTTTTGATACTAAAATATGACAACCAAACTTGACATACCAACGATTGGTGAGTTCAACCAAGCTATGCTCTAACAGTTTGAGATCATCCATCCATGAACAATGTACATAGGATATAGCCTGCAACGTTCCACTCTCATTGTACATTCGTGATAATGCATCACCTGCTTGATTCTTAATTCCTTGTTTATATACAATCTCATAATCGTATCCACGAAATTTAGTAAGCCACTTCTGTTGAGAGGGTGTAGTAGCCTTAGCATCTAAGAAATATTTCAAACTTTGTTGATCGGTACGAACCAAAAACCTCCGTCCAACCAAATATGGCCTCCATTTGGTTACTGCATGAATGATGGTATGTTGAAAGTCCCAGATGTTTAGGACAAAGTTCCTTGCTAATATAAGCAATAGGTTTACTGTCTTGCATTAAAACAGCTTCAATACCTTTTCCCCTGGCATCACTTTCGATTATAAAAGTTATAGAGAAATTGGGTAATGCTAAAGGTTTACCTATTTGCCACCCACACTTTTCTTATTTACCACTCACATTAATTGCCACCCCCACTTCTCCTATTTGCCACTCATATATTTTTTCATAAATCCTAAATACTACCTCTTTATGTTACACCCACCAAAAAATCATTCTACAACTAAACCAAAACGAAAATGAAAAATGAAAAAACCTAAGTTTCATATCAATATTTCTTCTTCTCCATCTCCACCGGCGGACTACCACATTCACTCATCGTTTTTTTAAAAGAAATTCTGCTAACCCTAGATTGTGTACCAAAAGATATGATGCCACCAAAAGAAAGATGGTACATGATTTTATAAGAGAAAGATAACACCTAAATTTGCTACGTTAGTTTGAAGCTTATCTTGTTTTCACATAATTTAGAAACTTGTTTAAGGATTACTCAACTCATTTCGAATTCAAAAAAAAAAAAAAAAAAACTGATCACTTTGACTCAGTTGATCATTTTCATAGATGCAAAACGAAAAATTTCGTCTTCATGATTGTTATTCTAATAGTCGTCAGGACCTAATGTAATCCGTACACAGAAAAATGACAAAAGCTTGATCTGCTCGTCCAGTTCTGGTCGATTTAGGGGGTTTACGATCGTTCAGGTAGGAACGACTACAAAGTTCAAAACACGAAGACATGCATCACATATATGAACGAACTGTATCTCAGTGTAGTCGACCATCTTAGAATTAATTTGGCATTCCTAATCGTCCAATTAGAGTCCTACAAACTTTGAACTTCAAAATGCATTCATGCATGAACTTTTTCTTCTTCTGATTTTCATCTCCATTCTTACGAAAGTATTTATTTTCTCCCCTATCTTTTTGGCTAAGATCACTACATTTCCGTATGCATTTGGAATCCAATTGCTGAATGCAAGGAGATAGAACATGAGCACCAAACTTTAACTTACTCGGACTAAAATATTTTCCGTCCACAAAAGCCATTACACTAACTTTATAGTTAATAATAGTTTAAACGGAATTCTAATTCAAGGTTAACGGTTTTTAATGGGTTTTCGATGAAAAGGGAAATTAATTAAGAAGAAGCAGACAAATAAGAGTGGTAATGGTTAGTCAAATTTAATTTAACTTTTGTGGGTGGTAATTAGAAAAAAAACAAAATTGAAAAGTAGAATTACTTTCAAAATTCTGAAGGAGGTGGTCAATAGGAAAATTGTGGGTGGCAAATAGGTGAAACCATGCTAAAACATGAGCCGAAGTCATGGCTTCCATAAGAGATATAAATGCTTCATTGGCTTCCTCGGTCCACTTAAAACCATCTTTTTTAAGCAATTATGTTAACGGTGAAGTAATTTTCCCATAATCCTTTACGAACTTTTTATCGTAACCTGTCAAACCTAAAAACACTCTTAATGCTTTGATGGTTTTAGGTGTTGGCAATTCTTTCATGCATTGTATTTTTGACGGATCAATAGCCACTCCTTCACGGGTTATTACATGCCCAAGATACTCCATTCCTTTTTTTTTTCCGAATGAGCATTTGCTAGGTTTCACCACCAACTTATGTTCTTGCAAAATCTCGAAAACAACACGTACATGTAACAAGTGTTCCTCCCATGTTTTACTGTAAATTAATGTATTATCAAAGAACACCAAAACATTCTTATGGAGTTGATTACGAAATATGTCATTCATTAAATGTCGGAACGTGGAGGGTGCATTAGTAAGACCGAAAGGCATTACTAGGAACTCATAGTGTCCATCATGTGTTCGGAAAGCAGTCTTTGGGATGTCATCTTCGTGCATTCTAATTTGATGATAACCTGCACATAAATCCAGTTTCGAGAAAAAACCATCCCCATGTAATTCATCCAGTAATTCATCAATTTCCGGTATAGGAAATTTATCCTTAACAATAACTAGATTTAATGCTCTATAATCAACACACATTCGCCATGATCCATCTTTCTTTTTCACCAATAAAACAGGTGAAGAAAACGGACTAGTACTTGGGCGCACTAATCCTGTATCCATTAACTCTTTTACAAGATTTTCAATTTCATTTTTATGGTAGTGTGCATACCTGTATGGACGCACATTGATCGGAGAGATGTTCGGTAACAGTGGTATCCGATGATCATGGTTTCTTGGAGGCGGTAATGTTGTTGGTGTCGCAAACACTTCCCAAAACTCTTCTATAAGTTTGTGTATGTTGGGAGAAATTTCAGCTTCTTTGGTTTTCTGATGAACTTGTTGTATATGGCAACATAACTACGCGCTCCGCTTTTCACCAACCGTTGAATTGTATGACTTATGATTATCCTTGACTTGTGATTTAGTTCACCTACCAACCTTATGATTCTCTTGTCCACAGTAAACTCCATTGTAAGCTTATTAAAATCCCAACTTATTGGACCCAAAGTCTGTAACCATTGTGCACCTAATACAATATCACACCCCCCAAGAGCTAGTACATTAAAATCACACATGAAAGAATAGTTCTGAAGTTGAAACTCCAAGTTTGTCTTGTGAATATCAATATTCCGCGGAGCATGTGGCATGGTTTTAGTGGTCGCATTTAAGATAACTGTGTAGCCCCTGCAATACAAAGGAGTCTGAGGAGAAGCAGATCCCTTCTTGATCTGCTTTACCCAATCTCGAGGAAGCATACCTCGACGGATAAGATGGTAAAGTAAAACCTAGCCTAGAGGGTGGCAGCTGGCGAAGGGACAGAGGTAGTTGAGATATCCAATCAGCATTTAATGCGGTAGTCCCTTATCTACACGCTTGACCAAGGCACATGGAGAGAGATGAGATGGCATAGTATGACTGGCGAAGGCTTGCGGTGAACGAAGATACAATCTGTACTAAGGATGGGTAGTTCCCGGAGGAACGTGGGTCAGCTGAGGTGGTAGAGTCCGACTGGAGAAAGCACATGGTGAACGAAGGTACAATCTGTACGGAAGATATATCAGGATACGATGGACCCAAAGACAGCAAAGATATATCTGGAGCAGAAGGGGCTATAAATACCAAGCTTCACCGACAAACAAAGGCATTCAATACCCAGGAGAATAAGATCTAGTCTTAAGCTTATACCTCTTTAATGTTTAGAACTTAAGTATTTACTTGAACTTGAGTTCTCTCTATTACTTTGGGAAGCATTTAAGATCTTCGTAAGCACCACAATTTAATACAAACAATCACTCATTACCCCGTGGACGTAGATGAATGTCGAACCACGTAATCTCTTGTGTCTCATGATAACTTAGAAGCATTTACTTTACATTTGTGTTCTTTGTTATTATTGTTATCTTGAGCACCTTTTATTACTTAGCATTATCAGTTCAACTGAGATATCAATACTACTTAGTATCATATTCTCTAAGCTGTATACATTACGTAGACTATGGGAAAATTAGTAGTCACAGTTTGGCGCTAGAAGGATTTGCTGACAAGCTTGAGTTTTTATGATCCTCTATTTTCTATTTACTTACACATCTTCCTTGACGAAGAGATCTGAGAATAGCAAGGATGGATCTCACTTTCTAGTGATTCGCTCATCTATTATTTACGTAAGTTCCTTTGAGTTCATAGCTTCTAAAGACTTGCAACCTAACAGATCTACAAAGTTTTCTTCGAAAACGTGTTCAAAAAACGTTAAAACTTTTGTTTTATACTAAACAATCTTTTCTGACAAAGTATCCTCTGGATCTGAGTATCTCTGAGCCCTAGGGAATCTCAGTGAGAATTTAAGGAGAATAAATCTTACAAAGCATTTAATAGCCTCTTATCTTGGGGGATCTGACACCTTTTTCAATTGTTTTCAACATTGAATGTTGTTTTTTCCAAAGGTGTCATAAGAAATTAAATACATATCTTTTCAAAACGTCACTTTTAGTACTTTTTCTGAAAAAGTTGCTTAGCTGTCTTCTGTGTCAGAGCATTAATTGCTACTTTAACGAAGGCACCCAAGTAGCAAAATTTTTCATTTTTTCTGTAATCTCAGGATAACAAAAGCCGAAGGTATGCAGAAACCAAGTGACGTACCAACAAGTTCACGACCCGCTGTTACAAGAGGAAGATCTCAAAACCCGTCTCGAACAAATCAAAGGAATGAAGCAGAGGACGTACAAAGCGAGATAGCAAGAAGAACAACTGCTAACAAACCACCTATTCATGCTGAAGGGATGGGGCAAACATCTAGAGCAGAACCACTTTACGGCATGCCGTTACCGGAACTTGCTCATGTTACGAAGCCATCTGTGGTTAACGAAGGGTTACCTAGAACCTTAGCTCCTACGGGATGAGGGTTGGGCAACCTAACTCCAATACAGCTGGATCCTGATGCCCCGGTAATAGAAGAAGGAGTGGATGACTCTGAGGATCCGACTGATAGCACTCCTCAGGGTGGTGGAATCCACAATGAAGAACAAATGGTAGCGCAGGTAGCATCTCTGCTACTACGTAACAAGGAGCATGAGGATGCAATGCATGTGATGGCTCAGGAAAACCAAAACTTGAAAAATATGCTGGATGTGCAGATCGAAGGTTCCCAAACTCACCCTCCTCTGCAGAGGCGTGATTAGGGAGCTATCTCAAGAAGACGAAGGGTGGATCTTAACCCACCAAAGGCTAACCCACCGGGGGAAGCCAGGAGAACAAGGCACGATCAAAATGAGGTGGATCCAACTTACAATCCCTCTCAGTCTTACTATGATGAGACATTTTCCAGAGATGCTCATAATGTGGAAATGGTCATGGAGCAAATGGAGAAGATACGAAAAAAAAAACATGGATTGAAGACTGGCCACGCAGGCACAAGGCTAGAGGAGGTACTCCAGGAAGCAACAACATCTCCATTGCCCTTTCTCATTTTAAGGGAGCCTATCCCTGTGAAATGCCCGGTACCTACGTTCCAGGCATACAATGGTTCCTCAGATCCCGTAGCCCACCTACGGTACTATACTCATGTCCTTGCCCACTAGGAAATAGATGAGGTGGTACTATGTAGGTATTTTCCTGCAAGCTTGACAAGATCAGCATTGGCGTTGTATGACAACTTACCAGCAAATTCAATTGACTCTTTTGAGCAATTGTCTACCGTGTTCTTGGAGACATACATGTACAACAAATCTACGAAGGAAGGGTTAGATATGCTATTTGCTTTAGCTATCGGACCCCGGGAAACATTGATGCAATACACAGACAGGTGGCAGAAAACATGCCAAGCAATCGGGAAAGTCAATCCAGAAATTAGCATTAATTGCTATAACTACGGGCTTAATAGAACCTCAGCTATCTTCGTGGAGCTTCACAATCGAGCCCTCGATTCCGAAGAGGAGCTTCGGGTTATCCAGGATCACTGCATCAGACTTGAAGAAATCCAAAAGGACAATCCTAGAGCGCAAACCAAGGCAACAACAGCTCCGCAGCGAACCAACTCTCTGGAACCAATTCCGGAGCTACCTAAGAGGAAAAATGAAGCTGGGGGCAGAACCAGCTCTCGTGACAAAAGATCAAAATATGATAGCAAAAGCAGAGGAAAATGAAGGTAGGACTTTGTAGATAAAGTCTATACAAAGCTAAACACAACCTTTTCTCATATTCTAAGCAAGGAAGGGGCGAAACCGGGCTTCCCTTACCCTAACACTAGGGGAAAGCAGCTGGATAAAACAAAGGATGCTAAGGGGTACTGTGAACACCACCAGTACTACGGGCATACAACTGACACATGCTACCACCTGAGGAACACAATTTAGAGATTCATAGACGATGGAAAATTCATGGAGTATGTGCAGATACAACCTGCTGACGCTGAGGTATCCCCCAAGAAAAGGGTGGAGCTACCACAAGATGGAAAATACATTACACATGATTACATTCTCGAACGGAGGCCAGGAGGAGCTACTCGAAGATATTCTCGAAGTAGCTCGAAACAAAAGAAAGCTAGAAGCCCATGAGGTATTCAAGCTAAGTGGACCACAAACTAGCACTTGGGAAGAATGGATGGCTGCCCCATTGACATTCTCAACAAGATACGTCAACCAGGAAGTCGAGATACACAATGATCCACTTGTGATCACCCTTCCAATCCACGGATGGAATGTTACGAAGGTCCTCATTGATGGGAGAAGCTAGTTAAATGTGTTATTCTACGAACCCTACTTACGTATGGGTTTAACAGTTGAACAAATGGATACATCCACTTGCACAATCTATAGTTTCAATAGAGCAGTCTCTAGACTAAAAGGAGAAATTGTCTTGTAGGTGCGCACAGGACCCTTGGTAACCAATATAAGGTTCTATGTTGTGGAGGCACCTTCACCCTACAATGTCATTATGGGACGACTTTGGGTCCATCGCTTAAGAGGGACGGCTTCGACCTATCATCAGTACCTTCGATTCTCAACACCCATGGGTGAAATGGAAATCAAATGAGATCAAAAAGATGCAAGGATATGCAATCTAGCGGAGGTTAGGCTCAACGATGAAAGATTTGTTGCACAGCAACATGAAAGAAAAATACGAAGGGAGAATGCCAATGAAGTAAAAAACGGAGACTTCAAAGTTCCCGAAGCCCCGTCGGCTCAGGAAGCAAGAACCTCCGCCACTCTGGTATCAGAAACTTCTGTTAAATGAAAATGACAAAGATGCACTCCTCTACAACCTCAGAAACCAACCTTCTCCACTGTGGAACAAACAAAGAAAATCAACATTGGAATGGAGAAGGAACCAAAGATGATCATCATCGAAACTTTACTAGAAGAGTATGAGGAGGTGCAATTACAAAAACTACTAAGAGAATACGCAGATATCTTCGCATGGTCAATGGAAGACATGCCAGGAATTGACCCGGACTTGGTCTCCCACCACCTTCGGATCAAACCGGAAATTGCACCGTTCAAACAGCGTATTCGCAAAGTAGCTGATATCTACCAGGAGGCAGTAGAAAAGGATTTGCAAAAGATTCTAGCAGCAGGATTCATACGAGAAGTAAAATATTCCACGTGGATTTCCAACATGGTGATCGTACCTAAGAAGAACGGAGGCGTCATCTGCATCGAATTTAGCAACCTTAACAAAGCATGCCCAAAGGATAGCTACCCGCTACCTAATATTGACCAGCTGGTCAATGCAACCGAAGGTCACCAGAGACTATCCTTCATGGATGGTTACTCCGGTTATAACCAAATCGCACTTGAAGAGGAAGATCAGGAGCATATTGTGTTCTTCACCCCATGAGGCTTGTATTGTTATACGATGATGCCTTTTGGACTGAAGAACGCGGGGGCAACATACCAGCGATTGGTAGACAAAATCTTTAAATAATGGATAGGCAAGATACTAGAAGTCTATGTGGACGACATGCTTGTACAAAGCAAGGAAGCAAAAAATCACCTGTCAGACCTAAAGGAGATATTTGAAGCCATGAGAAGCTTTAACATGAAAGTCAATCCGGAGAAATGCACGTTCGGAGTAACCTCAGGAAAATTCCTAGGGTACTTGGTAACTAAAAGAGGAATAGAAGTAGACCCCGAAAGGGTCAAAGAAATAATGGAGATGCCATCTCCAAAGATGCTGAAAGGAATACAAAAACTAAATGGAATCTTAGCCTCCATGGGAAGATTCATAGCAAGATCATCGGATAAATGCAAAGCATTCTTCGATATGTTAAGGAAAGGAATCAGGTTCATATGGACCACGGAATGCGAACAAGCTTTCCAAAAAATCAAGGAGTACTTAGCTTCTGTACCTTTCTTACAGAAACCGGAGCCAGGTGAGGTACTCACTCTCTACTTAGTAGCAACAACTATGATGTAAGCGCAATATTGGTACGAGTCCAAGGGTGTTAGAGCATTGATCGGTTGAACCCACCAAGCGTTGGTATGTCAAGTTTGGTTGTAATATTTTAGTGAATCAAAACTCATTTAAAGAGTCGCTTGATTATTTACTAGAGTCAACTTCGTATAGGTTAGCTAGAAAGTTACTAAGATATGAGACTTACAAGTATTACGTGAAGACTTGAAGAATGTGAAGAAGTAAGGAGCTACAACGACGGCATCATCCTTCCACTTGAGGTTAGTAATATTTGACTTGAACTGTTTCATTCCTAACGTATCTTTCAAGTCGGGCATATTGAAAACATAACTGCGAAGCTGTGAATGATTATACTCTAGTTAGACATAGTATTAAGGAATTATAATACGAAGTATAACGCTTATCTTTTGAACTTCGTATATAAGACATCGACATAATCGTTTGAATGCTATTGTGATTATGTATGGGTATGGGTGAAGATTTCGTCCTAGGAAACAATGTTTTACATTCGTTTAAAGGAAATACAATTCATAAACTTGTGTTATGAATCGAATGGGAAATCGCTAGGCTTATTGGTAGTGTTATTCATTGCAAATCTTTGGATTACCAATATGTGTATTTAGTATAACCATTCATAACTTGTTTATGTATCTTGGTAAAACTGTTCACAAGGCCTGACTTTTGTATTGGTATGACTTTTATTAGTGAAACCGATCTTAAGTAATCACCTGAGATGGTATGATCGACTTGTTATAATTGGTATGACCAACTCTAGACATTGGGGAACCGATCCTAGTAAGAGGTGCAACCGATCACAAATAGGGGAATCGATCCTTGTAAGAGGTGAAACAATTTCTTAGTGATTGGGAACCGATCCTATGACTTTTGCAACCGAATACAAGTAAGATACAATACATATGTGGTAACCGATCCTAGTACCTAGTCAACCAATTTTTGGAAAGCTAGTGTGACTGATCCTAGTACGCACATGGAGGTAGAACCGAAACTTGTTTTGGTAGAACGGTTAAACCCATGATTGGTGATTTGATAGGATAATCAATCACATAGTTCTTTTAAGTCAGATTAACCAATTCTAAACTTGTTTGGAAGTGTGGCAAATCGGTTCCAAGATGGTAAATATGAAAAAGGATTTACCAAGTAAAAGATGTCGACATACTTTTAACATGTGCAGTAACTCTTATCTTTTATTGTTCAAAGATATTCCTTAATAGGTAAAGGAGAATCTCAGATCGAAATAAATTGAGAATCTTTTAATTAAGGTTTTTAGTTTTATATGCTTTTAATTTCCAGCAATTAAAATGCATATCTTTAGAAAATAAAATTGGTAATGTGCATTTACTAATTGAGATTTTCTAAGAGATTTCGGTCAATATTTGGACAAAGCATTTCCAGGAATTATGGAAACCGAATTTGGAAATATATTGCATATCTTGAGAATATTTTCGGTTTTGGATATTCCTTGGTGTCCAAACTTCTTTGGTCTATAAATATTGAAGTTTGCATTTTAGGCAAACTAATCCTCAGAGCCAGCAAAACTACCTAGTTGTGTTGTTACTGGTGGAGCCGTCTATTCGGAGAGGAAATTTCCCTAATTAGGCAAAATCTCTTACGACCGCTCGTTTTAAAGACTTCTTAGGGATTGGGAAGCTCTACGAGTACCGTTGGTGGGAAACTAGATAATTGCAGTTTATTATTAGTTTTCGATTGATTTGATTGACTAACGGTTGTTGAACTTTGATTGCACCTAGTTTTTTTATGCTTGAGAATCTTCTCTCCTGATATAAGATTCACTCAAACTAGATCGAAGTTTCGACGGGGATCTTTAGACTTTTTGTAGATCTAAAGACGTCTTATGATAATCCATTTTTAACAGACTCCATTATGCGTGTGATTGATCACAAGAGATTCAAGTTGATTGTGTGCAGGTGTTTATTGAAGATCTAAGATGATTTGAAGACGAAGAAGATTTCTTATTTGGGTTCATAATCTTTGGTGATCACAAAACTTGATCGGATGGGATCCAACTATAATCGGTTTATCTTTTTGATAGATTGGACTTATTAGTTGAGTATATCGGCATCAATACGTTTCTTTGTGATTCAAAGTATTGATTGCATAGTCTAGACAATTACTTTGGTGATTGTTGAATAGATAGATCTAAGGACCTGACAAAGGAGTTTATTGGGATAAACGGAAGAGCCTTTTGTCAAACTCATATCACTTGATTGAAAAGAGTTGTTACCGAACAGATTTGTTGTTCCTTTATTGTTTAGAATACGAACCAAAGGAATTGTTCCAAGTGCGTGACTTATTGCAAGTTGGAGGCGCAGGGATACAGACGGAACTAGGTAAACTATAGGTTTAGTTGCTTGGTCTCAACTATACAAAGTTGGTTTAGATTTTTTATAGCGGCTTAATCCTTAGAGTATTCAATTCTGGACAGGGTCCCGGGGGTTTTCTGCATTTGCGGTTTCCTCGTTAACAAAATCTTGCTGTGTCTTTTACTTTTCTATTTCCGCAATTATAATTTTTTTATTATAATTAGAAGTAAAATACACAAACGTTAATTCCTATTTACTTTATAGAAATCTTATTGTGTTTTGTTAAGTCCGAACCTATTATCAACTAAACATACTTCGTTGTTGTATTGTCTCGATCTCGTATCCATAGACGATCAAACATAGTGTGAACCGATTAGTTGTATTGTCTCGACTCAGTCCATAGACAATCACTTTCGGAGAAAGGACTTATAGGTGGAAAAGTTTTAGATTGAGGTATATTTGGGTACCCTCGTCTTTTCAAAGGGCAAGGAGAAAAACCCATCTATTACATTAGTAAGACACTCAGTTCAGCGGCGCGTAACTATACCAAGGTGGAGCAACTCATATATGCCTTAGTAGTGGCTACACAAAAACTAAGGATATATTTTGACGCACATACAATCCGAGTCTTCACAAAGGCTCAGACAGGTCAAATTCTTGACAGCACGGAGAAGATAGGATGGGTGGAAAAATGGAATGCCATGATCAAACAATTCCAAATAATCTTCGAAACAAGGAAGGATGAGAAATCACAGATTTTGGCAGACTTACCTCTCAGTGATGAAGCGGAGATAGATGATATCCCAGGAATGGAAGAAGATAATGAAGATCCGGAAGACTTGCTGGAACCTCAGAATTTACGGAGGTGGGAAATATTCGTAGATGGCTCCTCCAACGGAGAAGGCGCGGGCATAGGGATTATAATAACAACCCATATTGGAGACCGACTCATCTATGCATTCAGGTTAGAATTCGAACAATATACCAACAATATCACAAAATACGAGGCGGTCATAAATGGTTTACGCTTGGCACGGGAGATGGGATTATCCGATGTTCGGCTGACTAGTGACTCTCAGTTGGTCATTAGACAGATCCAACTCAAGTACCAAAATTTGGATCCGGTGCTATCTTCGTACCTGAAGCTAGCCCAGGAACATGCATCCAAAATCAGCAACATAACATTTAGACATGTCTGCCGAAAAGACAACAGACACGCAGATGCCTTAGCATTTATATCTTCTATGCTAAGGGACCGAAACACCACCGCCGAACAAATTGGAAGGATATACGATCCTTCGATAGAAGGACCAGTATCATGCCTTGAGGAGGCATTAGCCATCCAAACTCGGGCCATAAGAGAAGCAGACAATAAAAAAAACAAGCGAAGAAATGAAGGAATCGGACGAAGAAGCGAAAGAATCTGACGAAGATCAATTCATGCTAGATGAAGGCGACGGAAATGAGGCATAAGATGATTGGAGAATTCCAATCCACCGGTACCTCGACAAAGGTACATTACCATCTGACGTTAAAGAAGCTCAGAAACTCATGTCAAAAGCAGCAATGTATAGCCTTCGTGATGGAATATTGTATAGGAGGTCATTTCTCAGACCCTTAATGCGGTTCCCCTCATGAACCTAAGGAAGGAGAATACTCCATGATATACACAGCGGAGATGTTGGCAACCATAGTGGAAGAAGGTCATTAGCAGTTAAAGCTAAAATGCAAGGGTACTACTGGCTAAGCATGGACGAAGATTCAAATAACATGGCTAAGCGGTGTGAAAGGTGCCAACGTTTTGCCAAGAAAATCAAAGCACCAGCAACGAAGCTTAACTCAATTATCGGCCCTTGGCCATTCGTCAAATGGGGGGTTGATATAGTCGGACCCTTGATAGAGTGAACGTTAAAAAGAAGGTATCTTATCGTAGCTACGGATTACTTCACTAAGTGGGTGGAAGCAAATCCTTTGGCGAGAATTAGAGACACCGATGTCTTCAAATTTTTGTTTGAGCAAATCATATGCAGGTTTGGAATACCAGCCGCCATAGTCTCAGACAATGGAAAACAGCTACAAGGAAAGAACATCTACATGTTGTTTGACACCTTCAACATCCAGAAGAACAAGTCAACTCCGATATATCCTAAGAGAAATGGGCAAGCGGAGGAAACCAACAAAACCATAGCAATGAACTTAAAAAAGAAGCTGGGCGTACACAAAAGGAGATGGTGTGAACAGCTACACAACGTCCTATGGACCTATCGAATAACGAGAAGGTCAGCTATGGGAGAAACTCTATTTTTACTATCCTACGGAGCCGAAGAAGTTATCCCAGCGGAGGTTATACTTCCAACAACAAAAACAGAGGATTGGGAGAAAAATATAACAACGGACTTGATGTTAGAAAAGCTGGATGACCTGGAAGAAAGAAGGGAGGTATCCCTACAAAAGATGGTGAATTACCAACGAAGGCTATCTCGGGAATACAACAAAAGGGTCATCCCTCGGAACTTTGTGGCTGAGGAGTATGTACTACGTCAGATACCACCATATAAAAGGAAGAAGGAGTGGGGTAAGCTAGCTCCGACATGGGATGGGCCCTACATCATACATGACATCGCCGGAAGAGGATCTTACTACCTAAGAACCATAAAAGGAGAAGTGCTACAACACCCTTGGAATGCGATATACCTAAAAAAGTACTACCCGTAAGAGAATGGCGATTACTTAGGAGAAGAAAGGTATAGGCAATAGCCCACCATGTTCTATCCCTGGAAAAAGGTATTGTAAACCCTTACTAATCAATGAAAGAAGCTTTAATCAAAGAATTATCTTTAATTGATACAATCGGGTTAGAATAGACACCCTCCGTCAGAAGTGACTATGAGGCAAGGAAAGGCATAACTGCGCATATGTCAATCTCGGATCCTCGGGGAAGCGGCTCCTTCCATGAGGCATACTAAAAAAAAATATCCCCTATAGAGATACCTTGTCGAAGTAAAACAGCTTTCGTGCTGAACGCGTAGGGTTACATGAAAATTATTGCCCACGTAGGTATCTTCGCCACCATGATAACTTATGGCCAAAGGATATCCTAGTAGGACGTTGAATGTTCCACCAAAGGTTAAACACACCATAGCACCTTGTGATGGCTTGATTGTGCGACCGGTTAGACACATTACGTCTAAACGAAAAATTCATGCAAAATATAGGTAAAATAATATTTTTACCAAAATATATCTAACATTTCTTAAAAGTTGCATGGTAGAGAACAAAGGTTCAAGTAACCATAAAGCATAGTTTCAAAGAAAGGAGACATCTCAGCTAAAGAAGATACCTCAGCTGAGGACATAAACAACAGAAAGGAGTTTACTTAGACAAGGTTCAAAACAACAGAATAAAGGGTAAGGAGACGATCAAAGACAACTCCGTCAGCTTGGCGCTCAGCTTCAGCAAAGGCATTATTGATGTAATCAATAGCCGAGCGCTCGAATTCCACCTTCATATGGGAGGCCTGAGCCTCCAAGTCAGAGGCTGATTTACTACGAAGCTCCATCATCTGAACACTGAGCTGGTCATTATCTTGCTGAAGTGACTCAGCTTTAAGCTTTGCAGCGGCATCAAACTGACGAGCTATCTCCAACGAAGATACTTTGCTCTCAAGATGGTTGACCTTAGCAATCATACCTGCGAGATGCTCCTGGAGGCCTACAGATACACAAAGGATAAGTAAGGAACAAAAACAATTTGGGGCATAAGGGAGGCTACGGGAATAAGAAGACCCTAAGCTACCTCCGGCATGGCTCAGGGAATCCTCTAAACTATGCTCGGCTTTGAAAAGATCTTCCTCAATAGTATTAAGATCCTCTACCAGAGCATCACGTTCGGTCCGGAGATGTTCAACATCTATCCGGAGTGAAGCATTCTCGGAGGATAAGACTTGGTAAACATTCTCTAACTCCTCCAATCTTTTGACCATAAATGCAAAAGATATGGAATAGGACGCAAAAGAAACCTCAATAAGTTTTTTCTCAAGAGAACGGACCTCAGAGGATAATACGTTACGTTCGGCAGCAACCTTGGCTAAGGAAGCGCAGGCATCTTCAAAGTCTGCATGATACTTTTTGTGGATAGTCTCTTGAGCTGAGAGGCATTTTTCGATTAAGGAAATATCCTCCTTTTTCTTTGATATGAGATCCTCTTTCCACTTGAGGGTTTCGTCACATTCTTTACGAAGGATGGCCATCTTCCTCATGAGGTCTGAGTTATGAGCAGAAGGGAGATTTTGGCCTCATTATGAACAGTCATGTTCATTAACCTATCAGACTTCTTCTGATAATACCAAACATTTGAGGTCAATTTGGCTACTTTCTCCAGAAGGTGTCTAAGATCACCTGAGCTACCAGCTGGCAGACGTAGGTTCTCTCAGGACTATGCTACCATACAAAAATGAAAACAAAGCTAAAGGGGAGAAGGAGCGAACCTATTGATGTAATTTTAATATAGTGGTACATAGGATTCGAACTCTAAGACTTGTGAAGATTCGAGTTTTTAAATTT